>JAGDFM010000057.1:27914-136920 GCA_019155715.1 Phytophthora pseudosyringae
CCCCCCCCCCCCCCCCCCCCCCCCCTCCCCCCCCCCCCCCCCCCCCCCCCTGATGAAGTTGTTGCTCGGAGCTATCGGCGTCGCCGCCACGCTCGCCCAGAGCTGGTTCTACTTGGGTTCTCTCCTCTCGGACCCGCGCGCTCCTCCCGCGGACGTCTGCACTGGCAACTGCACCGCCGCCACTTCAACTTGGACGTGCAACGAGTCGCTCGCCTCGTCTCTGAGCGTCGTCCACACCGTCGACCGCGCGGCGGAGGTCGCGTACATGGCCAGCCACCTCAAGAACGAGGAGCGCGCGTGGCCCATCGACGGCCAGCAGCTGCCGGTCTACATGGGGCCCGTGGCGCGTCCGGGCTCCATGGCCGAGAGGCTGCAGCTCCAGGACCTCGAGCAGCTCAGCGCGCTGAAGCCCGACACGCCCGAGCTCATGGCGGCGCTGGCCACGCGCTGGCTGCCGCAGCTCAACTCGACGGGGGCCTTCACGCGCTTCTACGAGCTGTTCCACCCCATCGTGGACGCCCCGACGGAATCTGTCGACCACGGAGACGCGGGCTTCGGGGCCTCTCGACTGAGTCTGCGCGGCTTCAACTTGAGAGCCGTCAAGGACTCGGACGAGGACCCGGAGGACGAGACGCTCACTGCGGAGAACGTGGCCAGCGTGTGTGGCGCTGGCGCTTCCGTGGCGTCGCTACGGGCCGACAAGAAGCTGTTCGTAGTGGACCTGGCCACTATCGGGGCGTGGGGGGACCCCGACGTGCTCAAGGTCGAGAGGGACGAGGAGACTGAGGAGACTGGCGCTCCTCGCAAGTACCTGCCGTCCGTGGTCGGCTACTTCTGCTTCAACGAGCGGCTCCTGCCCCTGGCCATTACGCTCGTGGACTCGGGCCTCACGTACACGCCCTGGGACTCACCCGCGGAGTGGCAGCTGGCCAAGACGGCGCTGAACGCCGCCGAGGCCACGTTCCAGCAGATGCAGCACTTCTCCGAGAGCCACACGCTGTCGATCCCCATCCGGGTGGAGCTCTACCGAGCCTTCGCGGAGAGGCACCCGGTGCGCGCGCTCCTGCTGCGCCACTTCGCGCTGGACTTCGGCCTCGAGCAGCAGGCGGGCGTCGTGCTCTTCAACACGTCCACGCCGCTGGATCGGACCTTCGGGCTCGGCGCTGCGGGCTGCGTGCGCCTCTTGGAGGACCAGCGCACGCGCATCTCGCTGCTCGACGACATCTACCGCGACGTGCGCGGGCGGGGCATCCAGCAGCTGCCGCACAAGTACGCACTGTACGGGAAGATGCACGCCGACGCCATCTCCGGGTTCGTCGCCAGCTTCCTGGGCGTCTACTACGCGGACGACGAGGCCGTGGCAGCGGACGTGGAGCTGCAGCAGTGGGCGGCGGCGTGCGCCCAGATCCCGCATCTGCACGACTTCCCGGCGGCGTTCGAAAGCAGAAGGCAACTGCGCCAGCTCCTGGCCCGACTCGTCTTCCAGAGCGTCGTCAAGCACCACGCCATGAACGGAGAGGTGACGTGGACGACGGTGGCCATGCCCTTCAGTGCCGCGGCGCTCTGGAAGCCGCTGCCGAGACGCAAGGAGCGCGACGGCCGCGCGAAGGTCGACGTGTTCAGCTACTTGCAGCCGCGCGAGCTCTTCCCGGCCATGGTCTTCCTCAGTTCGCTGTTCAACCGGCCGCGGCCGGAGGAGACGACGCTCAAGTCCGTGTACCACGTGGCGCCGTTCATCGACGACCTGAGGCTGCGGCCGGCGATCCGAGCGTACGACGCAGAGCTGCAGGCCATCGACGATTTCATCGTGGCCAACGAGCAGCACGAGGCGCTACCGTACCACGTCCTGCGTCCGGGGAGTCTGCCTCAGAACTCGTGGATCTAGAGTGGTGTGTACAGGTACGACCACCGGAAAACTTCAACTTTGAACTTTGATTACGGTTGAACTTTGATTACGGTTGGTTTTGGGACTTGGGACGTCGTTACATGTGCAACTCTCCTCTCACTCTCTCGCTGCTCGTGACTGCTTCACATCAAATAATTAGGGGGCCTCTTAGAAGAGCTGCGCGCCGTTGCTCGGTGCCTGGCGAGGACGCGAGGCGGGGGTGCCGTCCTCGTTGCTGCGGTGGCTCGTCGAGGACGCCTTGCGGTTGCGGAAGTCTAACTTCGTGGGCCGCTTGAAGGCCACGCCGCTCGGCGACGCGCCGGGGCTGCCGTCGTCGCTGCCCTGCGCGGAGAAGTTCTTCATGAGCTGCGCCACCTTGCTGCTGCTAGTCACGCCAGGCGTCGACGAGCCTTGCGCGTGGGACGAGCCGGAAGCCACGGCGTTGGCGTAGCGATCACTGATCTTGCCCGTCTGCAGCGGGGACGGACGCGACACGCGACGCGGCATGGACGACGGCGACTTCTCCTCCGCCTCGTCGGCCTCCGGGATCGACGGCGTGCGGCGGTTGCGGGCGCCGGCAGGAAGCTTCACATCCTTGCCCAGCAGCGACATCTCCACTACCATTTGCTGTACAATCACCTCGAGCTCGTCCCGCTCGCGAACGGCGACTGTCACGCGGGCTCCGAGCTTCTCCAGCTTCCTGGCCTGCTCGTCATTGCGGTGGCACAGACGCGCGATCTCGTTCTCGAACTGCTTTACCCTGTCCGCCACGTGCTCGATGTTGCCCGAGCTGCTGACCTCGATGCCTTGGTCACTGAGCTGGCCACGCAAGTGCTCCACCTCACGCTCCGCGATCATCAGCGTGGCGGACTTCTGGTCCAGGTCGCGCTGCATGTCCGTCAGCATCGCTGAGCTCTTGGCATCTAGCGAGGGGGAAGTGAAGCTGCTGCTGTCCGTGTTGATAGTGCGGCTGCGCTGCTCGAAGAGCTGGCCCTCCAGGGCCGTCAGCTTCACCTCCAGCGTGCGCTTCTCCTTGAGCGCCTCCTCGAGACGCTCGTGGACGCTCTCGAGCTGGTTGCTGCGGAAGCGCAGCTGCATCACCTCCTGCTTCGCCAGCTTCAGCTGCTTCTGCACCTCGGACAGCTCGTCGTTGTGACCAGTAGCATCGCTAGCGGCGGAGTAGTGCGACACGAACGATGTCGACGTCGTCGTCGCAGGAGCTGCACTGGAAGACGCCACGGCCAACTGGATCTCAAGCTGCGTGGCCGCCTCCTGCGCCATCTTGAGCGAGAGACGCACGCCTGCGAGCTCACTCTCGAGCTCCGCCTTGGAGCTCGCCCCCGCGCGAGCCCGGGTCTCGGCATCCTGAAGCTGTTGCTTCGTCCTGGCAAGCTCCCTCTCTTTCGACTTCACCTCATCCTCCCGGTGCTCCAGCAGCCGCTCAAGCTCGACAATGTGTGTGTCCATCTCGGCGGCGGTGGCGTGGTCTTGGCTGTCGCCCTTCTGCTTCTGGAGTTCCTCGATCTGGTTTCGGAGACGACTGTTCTCTTCGGTAGCGCTAGCCAGCATCTCGTCGAGTTGCTTCACCCGGTCCTCGAGCACCAGCTTGGCCTTGCCGACGTCGGCGTAGATCTTGTCCAAGAAGCCAGGCGCCTGCGCCGTCTGCTTCTCCTCCTTCGGCGCGCTTTCGTTCTGGGCTGTTTCAAGCTGGTCCTTCAGCTTCTCGATCTCGCGCTTCGCCTTGTCCAGCTCTGACTCGAGCGCTGCCGACCGACCGGCTTCGAACTCGTGCTGTTCGCGGATGCGAGAGAGCAGCGCCGCGTCCTCGTTCTCCGGCTCCTCCATGTCTTCACGACTGGAGGTGCTCGTCGTCTCCGAGACCTCTGCGGTTAGCGACAGACCGGATGTCAAGCCCGACGGGAAGCCGCCCGAGTGCTTCTTCAGAGCGCTAGCGGCATTGGCCAGAGCGCCCTCGAGCTCAGCACGCAGCTTGAAGTTTTCACGCTCCAGGTTGTTCAGCTGCTGCGTCATCGTAAGGGCCACCGGCCGAGGTTCGCATTCCACCGTGACGCTGCCGCTATGAGCTGACGAAATGGTGGTGCCGGACGCGTCCGTGGCGGCACGATGCGTCCGGGTGCCTCCCTCCACCATTTCGCTGTCATAGTCCATCGAGCGGCCCAGGAACTCGAGCTGCTGCTGCAGCCTCTGGTTGCGCTGCAACGCCGCCTCCGTCTCAGCTCGGAAGTCAAACACGGATCCGTGGGAGGCCAGCGACGGGTGTGAGCTCTCCGAGTGGCCATGAAGCGGGTCGGCCTCCTCGTGGAACTTCTTCACGCGCTCGATCAGCTCCACCTGCGGCAGCAGCGTCGTGTCCTGAGCCTGTGCCTGGTTGTTGCAAAGCTGCACGGCGGACTCCAGCTCCTGCAGCAGACGCAAGCTCAGCGCGCGCTGTTGAACGGCGTTGCGCGTCTCGGCCTTTTCGCGAACAATGAGCTCGTCGTTCTCGGTCGACAGCGCGTCGATGCGCTTCTGAGACTCCTTCAAGAAGGACTCGAGCTGCAGCACCTGCACCTCCTTGCGGTCGAGTCTGCGCTTGGCCGAGCGGCAGTTGTTGCAGTTGGAGGACGACAGCTCCTCGAGCAGTTCGCGCTCGCTGCCGGCCGAGCTCAAGCTCGCCGTCGTGCGGCGCGTCGACACGGACGACGCGTCGTTTGCAGCGCGTCGAGACCTGGACGTCTCTCGAGAGCGCGGCGTCTGGGCCTTCGGCGTCTGCGCCTTGGCGGCGTGCGAGCTCTTGGCCAGCAGCGTGGACGACGGCGGCAGACCCGCTAGCCCGTGCGCGTGCGGGTTGATGCTGGAGTGCATCATCATGTTGGGCGCGGTGGTGGTCTGCGAACTGCCGGGCGAGTGGACCAGGTCCCAGGTGATGTCGAACTCGAGCGTGGCCGCCAGGTCTCGGCACTTGAGAGGCGAGACTTTGAAGGACTTCTGGCGGTCCTGCGGGCTGGCGTTGAGCTGTACGAGTGTGGCGAAGTCCACGGAGAAGAGAGCGACAGCGGAATGGCTGGGCAGCTAATGGCAGCAAGACGTGGGGGCAACAACAGAGAGAGTCAGAGACGGAGACCCACGGAGTTCGGATCCGCTACTAGCCGCACGGACCAACTGGCGACAGGCGGGACAGTTGGTCCGGCCGGCGGGCAGATGGCCGAGCTGCCTGGGGCAGAGGAGGCAATGGAGATGGCAATAAACACTCACCGCCACGAGCACGACCTCGTACTCCTTCTTGAGGAACTCGGAGGCGCCGCCCCCCTGCTGCGGCTTCTTGTGTCGGAGCAGGGACGTCTGGATGCCCACGTGCTGGTTCCAGACGGCGCAGTGGTCGGCGCTCCAACGCGCGGGCTCGGACGTGACCTCCTTGCTGTTGCGCCGGAAGAGCACGATCAGGTCCTCGTCGTTGGGGCTGATGTCGCGGCCGATGTTGGCCCGGTGGATGTGAACTGGTGGGCAGCAATTGACAGGCGCAGGTTAGTCAGACGTCACGCGGGCGAGTCCTGCGTGGCGGGCATACCGTCGAGGTTGACGAGGATGGTGCCGTGCGCGGCCGAGCCCGAGCGCTGAGACCGCGGCGTCGTGGCCGCGGATCGCTGCGAGCGGGGCGTGGTGGCCGTGCCGTACGTGGGCCGGGGCGCCACGCTGTCGTGCGGCGTGGGAGCTCCGCGCCGCATGCCGCGCGAGGTGCTGGAGGCTTTGCCGGCCTCGACGGAGCGGAGCAGCGTCTTGAAAATGGTTGTCGACCTTTGCACGGAGCCCGAATCGCCCGTGGTTAGCTCGAATGGAGACTGGGGGATAAGAGCAGCAGAGAGCGAGCCGCCAAATGGAGAAGGCTGTCATCCCCCCACTCTGCGCCTCTGTATGGGGCCAGAGACCAGTTTGGGCATGACAGGGTGCGCCAGCTGGTGTGCGTGCTCGCGGCGTTGTCGGCCGCCGCCTGACTGGAATGCTCGACGCCACACGCCGAGCTCTGCACTTCCGGTGCCAGTGGAGTTCTGGCCAGTCGATCCGCACGGGTGGCCGGCAGAGGGCGGTGCCGTGACGCTGACGGGGGGCTTTCATTTGCATGTGCATGCACCCGAACACCGGGGACTTGGTACACAGTAGTATAGCAGCTCTGAGTCACAGTGGTCGAGCAGGACCGGGTGCTGTGCCCGTTGCTGCGCTTCCTGGCTGACAGATTGGCTCGCCAAAGTCGGCACGGAATTCTGGTCGTGGAAACGGCCCAGAGGCTTGCAAATCGCCGGCCCCGTGCAGGTTTCGCGCGGCCAGCTGACAGCTTCGACTTGCCTTACCAACGCGCGAGGTGTCCGTACGTCGCGGCCGCCGTCATCCTTCCGATCAACACTGCGGCTAAGCAGACCGAGCCGGCCTCGACAAGAGCTGCATACAAGACCTTGGCGCAAGCGTTACGACCGGTTGATGTGGCGACGAACGGCGGCGATCGCCGACACGACAGTGCACTACTCTGTCCTAGCGGAGACCGAGGTTGAAGTCGCTCACTTGTTACGGTGTTTATACTGTTTTCTAATCTATGCTGGGCGCTCGGCAGCTCCGATCCCTTCCTCTCGGGGACGCCTTGGGAGCTGCGAACACTGCGCATTGCATTTGAGATACTCGGGACGCGCGGTCCCGAGTGACGATGATCCGCGGTTCACACACGAAGACACACTTGGAACTTGCTGACAAAATTGTGCTCCTACGTCTGGGAAGCGAATAAATACATCCAAAGACCGCTCCGCCGCTCTGCTCACAGATCGGCCACGGACACGGCCATCACGGAGCACGAGCTCGGCAACGACGACAAGTTGGACGACAACTCGGAGCTCGACAGGCTGCTCAGCGCGCTGGTGGCGCTCAGGTAGCTGGGCCGCGTCCAGTTGGGCGGGGCCGGCCCACAGGTGGTCAAGCGGCCTTCCAGCACACGCACCAGCTCCTCCTGCACGTCGATGGCGTCCGGGCGCTCGCCCGGCACCTCGTGCCAGCACTGGCGAGCCAGCTCCTGCAGCTCCAGCGGACAGTCCGCCGAGAACTTGAGCAAGTGCGGGTTGCCGCCGGCGCCGGTGGGGATCCTCGAGCTGGCCAGGTCCTCCTCCACGGCAATCATCGTGTCCAGCTCCCACAGGAACGTGCCGAAAGCGTACACGTCGTCCCGCTGAGCTGCCACCGTGGCCGAGCCGATGCCGCTCGACTTGAGCGAGTTCTCGTCAAACTCGTCCGACTCTTCGTCGAACGCCGGGTTGTCGCCGCTCGGGCTGTGGTTGTCGTCCAACGTGACGCTGCTGACCGCGCTCACTCCACTCACGTCGCTCTCGCCGCTGTTGTTCGCGTAGCGGCTGCGACTCAGGTTCCCCGACGCCTGCCGCTTAGGGGCCTTGGACGAGCGCGTCGGGCGAATGCCCGTGATCTTCTGCATCGTCCACAGAGCGCTCTCCCTCAGCGAGCCGCGGAAGTCGTCCGTCATGCGGTTGGTCTCGTCCTTGCTCGATGGGAGATCCGAAGACAGCATCACATCCATCGCGCTGAGCTTGGCCTCGCCCTGCTCGTTTACCAACACCTTGCGCGCGCAGACACGGCCATGCGCGTAGTTGTTCGCGTGGAGGTAGACCAGACCCATGGCCACGTCCAGGGCAATGGACAGCTTGCAACGCCAGTCGGCATTCGGGTTGGCGTTCACGCTCGCACTCGAGTTGGCGAACACCGGGTACCAGCTGAAGATGTTGCCGTTGCCACTGCCGATGGCCGCCGCCACGCTGCTGTTCGGGTAGAAGCCCTTGCCTTCGCGACGGTGGCGCTCGTCCTCGAACATCGCGGCGAGAGAACCGTGCTGCATGAACTCGAACACCACGCCCAGGTGCCAGGCTGGTGCGCCCATGTTCGGGTAGCGGCTCTTGGTCGCCAAGCTCTCGCTCATGCTGTTGGTCGGGCCATAGCTGGAGTACGGGTCCTGCGGTGGTGCCGCAGCGCTGCTGCCACGCCGACGACTAGCAGTGGTGCTGCAGCCGGTGGTGACGCCGATAAAGTGCACGATCGACGCGTGGTCCATCGACGCAGCAAGGCGGATCTGCTCCACGAAGCGCTTCTCCAGGCGCTTCTTCGAGCGCATTAGCGCCTGGATTGCCACCTTGTAGCCCTGGTACTCCGCCAGGAACAGAGCCGTATCCACCTTCTTGCGGGGGTTGCCCACGCCCACGCTGCTCAAGGCCAGTGCGGCCTTACTGCTCTTCTTTGACGACGACATGTGCAGCGCACGCCGCATCTGGATCTCCTCGGGCGGAATCTCGTACACGAGGAGGTCGTCCAGGTCGATCTTGCTCTTGAGCTTGCTGCGCGCCTGAAGCGAAGCTGTGCTCGCGCCGAGGAAGCTGTTGTCCTTGGGACTCGGCTCGAGGAGAGCCACCGGGTTGTACTTGTCCAGAGGACTCTCGTAGACACCCCACGCAGCCTCGCCAGGCGTGTTCACGCCGCTTCCTCCGTACGTACTGTTGTTGTCGTTCTTGCTATCGGTGTCGCGATATTCGTCGTTGCTGTTTCTAACGGCACGAGCGATGCGTCCACTGGACGTAAAGACCATGAAGTTGCCGCCGCTGCTTCCTAAGCGGCGGTCGCGGTTCACCTTCAAGACGGCGCGGCGCGAGGGGCTGTCGTTGTCGCTATTCCTCCGCTTGTTCCAGACGAACCCGAACACCAAGGCACTCAAGAGGATGCCGACCAGGAAGAACGTGCTGCCGATGATTCCGATGGACTCGGCCGAGAAAATGGACGACGAATCAGAGCTGGTGCTTTCCTGGGAGGAGGCCGCGCCACTCGAGCTCGAGATGTCGTTGATGTCCGCCTGGGTCAAGCTTCCGGATTCCGAGTCCGACGCGGACAACACGACGCAGTCGTCGTCCTCCAGCACGCAGAAACTCACGCCCTTAATCTCCTCGCTTGCCGCCTTCGAGTTCGAGCACGTGCTCGAGACGGAGGACGGGGCTGTAAACTCGGCGAGGCTCTGAAACACGCTCACGTCGGAGCGGCAGATTTCGATGGTGGACAGCGGGTTGTCTGCCAGGTAAATCTTGCGGAGCGTTGACGCGAAGGTCACGCCGCTGACCTGCTTGATACCGTTCGACTCGAGGTTCCTGTAAGGAGGCGGCGATACAACAGGTCAGTCAGTCTCCGTTGAAACACGCTGAGAACGAAGAACAGTTGTCCAGAGATCAACGTACAGCTCCACGAGCGTTGTGAGAGACGACACGATGGTCGGAAAGGCCGTGAGTAGGTTGTTGCTCAGGTCCCTAGAGAGTTAAGAACGCACAGAGCACGCGTTAGTCCGAGTCCCGCCTTCCACGAGTCAGAACACTCTGTGCGCACAGGTACTGCAGAGCCGTGGGCAGGTTGGAGAAGTTGGTCGACGCGCTCGTGAACGAGTTCTTGGTCGCGTTCAGCGTGCGCAGCGACACCGGCAGCAGGAGGTCGTCCAGGTTGGAGATGCCCGTGTTGGACAGCGATCTGCCACGTCAAAAGAAGCGTCAGCAGGTCGTTCACCAAAGCACCATTGGCCGTTCCTGGCTCTTTCTTACAGCGACTGCAGCGCAACCAGCTTCGTGAACGTGTCGACGCCCACCGAGCTGAGCGAGTTGCCGTGCAGCAGGAGCGTCTGCAACTCGCCCGACTCGGGCCACGGGGTGGACGACGACAGCTGCGAGATCGAGTTGGCGCTCAGGTCCAAGTAGTTGAGTCGTCGGGGGAAGTTGAAGCTGGACAAGTCCGAGACGAAGTTGCTGGCCAGCTCCCTGTTTGTTGCAAAAAGAACCTGTGAGTGAGCGTCCCTGCACCCTGGAGCAGAGCCTTCCTCTGCCTGCACGTACAGGTCCTCCATGTCGTTGTCCGAGTCGGAAGGCGCGAACACCTCGAGCTCGTTGTTGTTGAGCAGCCTAAAAGACGCAAACGTCCACCACAAACAGAGTCCTGCGTGAGTCCCACGTAGCGTTCCGGCGGCTCAATCGGTGGCTCTTACAGCTGGTACACGCGCGGGTAGCTCCGGACCTCCACGACGTCGAGGTTCGAGAGGTTCAAGCTCCGCTCCACCGTGGAGCTCACGACGACCTGGAAGCTGCGCGCGTTGCAGCTGGCGTCGTACACGACGGCCGTCGAGTCCGACTCGCCCTCCACCAAGGCGCTGGCGTTGGTGCACGCCGCGGCCGCGACGGGCGACGTCGCCACGCCGAGCAGCGCCAGCATCAGCGTCAGCAGCAGCAGCAGCAGGTTGAGCCTCGTCCGGTCGCGGGCCGCGTGCGGTCGCCTCACGGACGAGCCATTCATGGCCGGAACGGGGCGGAGGGGGGGGGACTGCGGTGCCGGCAGTTAAAGGAATGGAACGCGGTCGGCGGCCGAGCTCTGTCTGGGGCCTTCACAACGCAACGCAGCGGGAGTCGCCGAGGAGCTGCGCGGCGCTGGGCTATCCACCGAGGGTGGGTGTCTTGATGCAGGCGGGCAATAGAGCGAGTGGCGCCAAGGTCCGTCCTGAGGAGCTTGGTCTCTGCAAATGCCCTTCCCGCGGCATGAAAAGGAGCTCGGCTTTGACGATCGGATGTGCGGGGGGATAGAAAGAGACAGGTCAAACGCATAGTGAAAGCAAGTGACGAAGGAAAAAAGAGGAAGCAGCTGATGCGGAGACACAGGTTTTTCTGACTTCTTTCGGCGACGTGTGCAATGCTGTATGTTCCGAATGAGAGGGCGTTTGATAGGCAAAAACGGCAGACACGTCCCTCCCTGCAAGTGTTCGTTGCTGGTAAACGTGCCAAAGCCAAAGGACTCGAAGCCGCTCGTAAAGTACTTTGACGTATTCTCGACCGCTGGCTCAGAGAAGAGCCGAGCGCGTTTTGGTAAACATTAGGCCGCTGCGATGT
Organism: Phytophthora pseudosyringae; assembly: GCA_019155715.1. NCBI lineage: Eukaryota > Oomycota > Peronosporomycetes > Peronosporales > Peronosporaceae > Phytophthora > Phytophthora pseudosyringae. Next base: position 38,745 of record JAGDFM010000057.1, read on the forward strand.
GAAAGGCGGCGGCGGGAACTTTGCCCGCGGCGCTCTGTCCAGCTCGGTGGGTCGCTGGCTTCCTCCGCCGCCGACAAATTAATATCCTGCGTAACGTTGGCGCTAATGCCCGAGGCTCAAAGTGCTCTAACGTTACAGTAGTGAGTGCTTTTGACGCACACTTGCAGCCCGCAGTAATGTGGCGTGACTCTGGGCTTAGGTTTTCCTTGTTACGACGTTAATCGTCGAGCCCAAGACTTTCGGTGAGCTCCAAGCCGAAGCCGCCACTTTGGAACGATCGCACACGGCAGCGGAGACGGTGGACTTGGAGTGTTGATTGTGAACGCTCAGCATCCTCCAGACGCTCGTCATGGGATCCAGCAACGCGTCGCTGCAGCAGCTCGACAAGACTTCGTCGCCATTATCTTGCTAGACATTTTCAGCCAAGAGAGCGAACCGAAGAGTCCGTCGACGCCGAGGACTGCAACCGTGAGCCGGAGGCCGTGGACCCCATTGAACCTGTTGAGTCCGTTAGGCGAGTGACGAAGAGGGCCACGTGCCCATCGCGATTGTTCTCCGCACCGACGCCTTCGTCGAGCCCGAGTTGATTACAACGAAAGATCAACCGACTACGCAGAAGATAGCGAGGCTGAGAACCAGTAAGATGACACCGCCGCAGCTTTAGACGCTAAAAGCTATTACACGATGCTGCGTTGTCTAGCCGAAGCCTTTTATCTAGCGTATATATTAACCTGTTTCCTGCAATCGCTGCGTATCACGGTGGCTTGCGAATCTCCAGCAGTGTCTTGTCATGCTAATCTTGACTCGCATCGATCTTCTGCACCAAGTAACTGTCGGAGTGTCAGCGTCGGAGTTGATACGGGGCCTCTTTGCTCGGCGTTTGGTAACTTGCAGTATCTTGAGTCTTATCTTCGAAACGAAACGAGAAGACTTGGTTACTTGACCAGGTGTTATAGCTCGTTTGTCGTAGGGCGATTGTCGTTTTACCTCAAAAAGACTACTGCCGAGGACCAACAAGGCGAACAAAAGTGACGTATCAATTCGATGCGCCCACTACAGCAGCTGTAGACAGAAGAATTCAACGTTCCCAACGCCGATCATGGATTCAATGAGAACTCTGCGTGTTTATTCCTTCAGCGTGAGTTAGACAGCACGCCGTACAACTCGATCCCTAGAATGGCAAGGAAAACTACACCAGGAAAAGAATTTAATGCGCTGGTCGGCCCGGTGGAGTGTGCTTACGCCCCTGAAGCTTCCTGCCTTGTGCCACAGATGATCATCAAACCATTCGCTCACCACAAACTTGTGCGCGTACAAAGTAAAACTCAAGCTCCTGGTCGCTTGGCCGTTTATGTTGCCCCAGCGAGTCTTGAACGTCTCTTTCGTATTGCCGAGACGTCCGATCCACATCGCGAGCACTTTCAGCCATTGTTCTTCTTCCTCACACGCAGCGATGCGAGCACTGTTCTGTACAGACTTGGCTGCACACAGCTTTTTCGTGAGAACTTTAGTATCGTAGGCTTGGGTCGCCATGATGTCGTACTGTACACAAGACTCGGGAACAAACTGCGCCTGCTCGATGGCCTTTGCCGCCCGATCTCGATAGCCATGCGGCTGCGCGCCTTCGAGCTCCTCACTGCTGACCTGGTAGTGCTTGAAAGCCCAGTTGACGCCTTGCAGATGCGACTCAACGGAGAGCGTCTTGTAGGTGGCTAAGCCCATGGCGCCAAGGGGCTGCAGCACGACGAACGTGTACGCCCTCTTGTCGGAGACTTGCCCTGAGAACCATCCGAAAAGAAGGTATCCGACAATAGTCAAACCTATGAGCCCCACCTTGTAGCGCGCCGCTGGGTCCATTAAGCCTCGCTCTTTGAAGTTGATGACGATCTTTTGCTCCCAGAGGCGGTAGACCGACAGGGCCACCACTCCGAAGAACAACGGACCGACCATGAGGGCGACGAGCCCAGGAAAGGTTCTCCGTCTCACTCGAGACAATGCGCTCCACTTGCTTGCTTACGATGAAGGTGTAAGGTGTACAGCGTGAACATACTCGCCAGAAGGGTGGCCATGGACGCGATACACGAGAACATGAGCGAGTTCCAAATCTCCCAGCAGAAAAGCTTTTTCTCCTCAAACGGCAGCTCATCGGCGGAGAAGAACGTAGTCGGCGGTCGGTACACCGTGCTCCACATGTTCTTGTTCGGCACAAGCTGCTCGGCAAAGGCGCAGAAGCGCTGGTAACGTGCTGCTTCCAACTCCTCCTCGGCCTGAAGATCGAACGGCATTTCTGGGGTCACTTGCACGCATTGAGCGGAGTCACTGGTGGTGCTTGGATGACGAAACTATCACTGCAGCAGTGACTAACACGACTCATTTCACGTCCCATTGCGTCCCAATGAACCCAGAATAGACAAGGTGGCGTTGCTTGATGAACGTCTTCAGCACCAAGACAGACTGACGTTGTAGTACAAGCCATCAAACATCGTCACGGTTAGTACAACTCAAAACCGGCATCTCCGGTACAAAAGGTGCCCTGCCTAGCGAGAGTTTAATTTTTGGGCACGAGTCGCTTCTACAATGGCGACGCGAACGTCAGGGTCCACACGTACAGACTCGAACACACTCGAGGTATCTTTGCGCCGAGTTCTCGATGGTCTTGTTTGCTATAACTTATAGCTTAGCTTGCACGACACGTACTCAGACCTGTCGTCGATTTGCAACGTTGACAGCTGGCATCCCGGTCATCTCGCCGTTGACACCCGTCGGACCTGCTGAGCATGGCACGCACGTCGTGCTTCTCCACGCACCCACAACGCGTTTGTCTCCGTAATGGCGACTCGCTCGCGCAAGGCCTCGTTTTCCTCCCTCTGGTGGCTGGCTGTGGCCTTGCTGGCCATCGCAGTGGCCACGTTCCTGCGCGACCCGAGGGCTGTGGAGCTCGCAGTGCGTCGCACTCTACTGGAGACCAACCGGACCGCTGCATTCGGTAGCGAGAAAGACGCAGCAACCCCCGTGGATTGCGCCGATGCGCACCAATTCTTAACGGACGTGATGCCCGTCAAGGGATTCCACGTGCTGTGCCTCGAGACGACGGCGAGCGGCACGTGCGTCAAAAGGATAGACGGAGCTTCTAGCTGTCCGAGGTGAGTCTGATAATAGTGCGGTGTGGTGTGGCAGGCTGAAGGTGACGGGGTTCAAGGACGGAATGCACGCGAACAGCTCGTTGGAGACGATGCAGGAGCTGGAGACCTTTACGCGCGCGGTGGAGCGTGAAATGCTGCGAATCCCGGAGCTGAGTGACGAGCTCGCGCGGACGTACAAGCAACCGTCGGCGTACTTTACTCCGGATGGAGAGAGGCTGGACAAGAACATCACCGCACTGCAGAACCGGATCGTATTCTTGTTCGAGGGTGGCCAGTTCATCTGGCCGGGCATTCGGATCGGACACAAGGGTGGTTTTTTGTCGAGATGTCCTTAGTACAAAGTTGCAAGCGCTGCATTGGAGCTAACGTTTTGATGCTGCTGTTGACTGCTACTGCAGCGCTGGTGAAGCACACTTTTAGGCGTGGCGACCTGGTGTTGGAGACGATCAGCATGACGCCACTCGTGTTCAGCGTGGAGGAGTTCCTCCGGGACGACGAGATCGCTATCATCCTGGAGTTGGCGGGGCCGCACCTGGCGCCGTCCGGCGTGACGCTGCAGGACGGCCATGAGAACCGGGCGGCGACGGACTGGCGCACGAGCACGACGTACTGGCTGGACTCGTCGAGCCACCCTGTAGTCCAAGACATCGACAAGCGCACGGCTGACCTTGTGAAGGTGCCGATCAGCCACCAGGAGTCCGTCCAAGTGCTGCGGTATGAGCGCACGCAGCACTACGACCAGCATTTAGACTACTTCTCTGCCGAGCGCCATCGCAATTCGCCAGACGTGCTCAAGCGGATCGAGTACGGCTACAAGAACCGCATGATCACAGTGTTCTGGTACATGTCGGACGTGGCCAAGGGCGGGCACACGAACTTTGCGCGTGCCGGTGGGCTGCCGCACCCGCCTTCCAACAAAGGCTGCCAGCAGGGCATCAGTGTCGCCCCGAAGAAGCGCAAAGTGGTCGTGTTTTACAGCATGCTGCCGAATGGCGAGGGAGATCCGATGAGTCTGCACGCTGGCTGCCCAGTCGAAGAAGGGGTCAAGCTGTCGGGCAACAAGTGGGTCTGGAACAAGCCGCGCAGCGATGACGACTGAGTCGAGTGGCGACAATGGCGTCCGTTCCTGTTGCATGTGCCAGTTGAAGTAGTTAGTCCTGTTCGCCATGAATCAACGCTCAAGTTGTGAAACAAGCATCTATTGCACAAAGCTCAAAGTCATACTACGCAGTAAGGTTAGATGTGCAGTTCCTGGCCACGGAACTGCGGCAGGTCGTTGGAAAGTCGCCGCAGCTCCTGCAGCAGCGGCGTCTGCTCGTCTGCCTTCGTGATCCCCCACGCCGGCGGCGCTGGCGGGTGCTGCCTCTTGACGTTCATCATGTAGATGACCATCGCCCCCGGAATGAGCTCCGGGATGGCGTAGAACAGCCACGGGTTCGACACGTGCGGGTCGAAGACGTCGATGGCCGGCATGGAGAAGAGCAGCAGCAAGCTGCGGTAGAAGAAGAGCAGCGACGACACGGCCCCGATGAGCGACAGCCTCGAGGCGATCGTGGCGGCCAGGGCCGAGAACTCGATCTTGAGCAGCACGGCCCGCAGCTGCAGCGCGCACCGGGCCAGCATGACGGCCAGCATGAAGAAGCACAGGGCCACGAAGCCGTACTCCATCTCGAAGAGCACCATCTTCTCCCCGGGGAACAGCGTCTTGAGCACGAGCAGAGCGCACTCCACCAGGTAGATCCAGACGTTGGCCACCAGGAACAGCTTCCTGGACCGGCCCGAGCGTTGCGCGCCGGCCCCGCGCGTGTACTCGGCGATGACGGACTGGTTGGCGGCCACTCTGGCCAGCGGCTTCTCGGCGCGCCGGGCCTGGGCGCGCACGTCCTCCCAGAAGCGGAGCAGCAGCGTGAAGGCCGAGAAGTAGAGCAGCGTGGCCAGCTTGCCGAAGCTCGTGACGCCCAGCACGTAGATGTCGATGTCCGTGGGCAGCAGCGGCGTGACGAACACCATGTGCTCGTAGCGGAAGGCAGGCGCCGAGCCCTCCACCCACTGGAACATGTGCATGTTGCCCAGCACGAGCCACGCGATGCGCGAGAAGTAGGCGAAGCTCAGGAACGTCGGGAACCAGCGCATGCGCTTGACCGGCAGCAGGTGCGTCGCGTGGCCGTGCTCGCCCAGGCGCGCGCGCTGAATGCTCACCGACAGCGTGTAGGCCAGCACGGCCGCGTAGCAGTAGGCCGCGCCGGCCGCCGCCGACTGCGTGTAGAAGCAGTGGCGCGCGCCGAAGAGGCAGATCTTGTTGAGCAGCTCCATGGCGCGCCGGCACGGAATAATAATAGAGATGATAATGGAGATGATAACGGACTCTGCCATGTTTTATCCGGATGCTAGATGATGGATAGTAGGCTATAAATTCTCGATATTATCTAGTTAATCCGGATATTGTCGTGATAATCGCGATAATATCCGGAACGCCTCAAGTTCCGGATACTATCCGGCGGGTCCTCACGGTCCCAGCATCGCGAGGCACGCGCGTCGGTTTCGAGTCGGCTTTAAAGCGCCGGGGCCTCGCGTTTCGGCCAGACTTGGTGTTTGTAAGCCCCCTCTTCTGGCCGCCCCGATTAGGTGCGATCGCCTCATTCCACGACTTCTTCTAGCCTATCGGCGCTTTTCATACAAATGCAAGTCAATAAGGATTGCCTTTTGACTGTGGAATGAGGTAGTGAGGAATGGCTACATATACATTTACTATACGGGATCTACTATAAGCTATACGGGCTCTACTCTACCTGCCTACACGTCGAAGCACACGCTCTTCCGCCTCGACGGCGCTGGCTCCGAGTCAGGCTCGTCCGAGGCTTCGACCGCTGCGTTGCAGTCGCGGTTGTCGCTGGACTGCCCAACCTGCAGCGCTTGATACGAGCTGCGACGAGTTGGATCCAACTGAAACTCCGTCTGCCGTCTTCGGCTTCTCTCGCTGGGGCCGCAGAACCAGTCGAGCACCTTCTCGACGTCGGAGGACGGCACCACCAGGATGAGCCACAGCAGCGCAAACGCCACCAGCAGCAGCAGCACTCCGATGCCAAGGTACACTCGTGACCAGAAGACCCAGCCTGCTCGCCACGCCGAGGCCTCCGCGTCCGAGAAATGCGCCGAGTGGAACTGGAGCTTGGGCGCCCACCCGCCCGAGCAGACGTTGGCAGCCGCTTCTGTGCTAGGTGAGGGCGAGGCCACGCAGGCGAACCCCACAGTCTTGCGCTCCGAGTCGAACTGCACGTAGTACGCGCGCAGGAAGGTGACGCCGAGCACCACAACTTCTTCGTGCTCCTTCCCCAGCGGGACGTTGGCAGTCATAGCCGACGCGGCGGGGGCCGGCAGCTTGCTCTTGTTCTTCTTCGACGTGAACAGCGCATGCACGTCCAACTGTGGGGCGCAGATGAAGTCGTCGCAGCGCACGTAGTCCGTGCCCTGCAGCACCAGCGTCTGCGTCTTCGACTGCGAGCCGGCCGACGCTTCTTCCATTACGAAACTAAACCGCAGCGCGGGGAACATCTCGGCCGTGCAGTCTGCACAAGCGTATCCGCTCACTGCATGCGGGTCTGCGCAGAGCACTCGGCCGTGCTGTGCACGCAAATGCTGCTGGATCTCTGCGATCGTGGCGTCAAACGCCCGTCGCGGAAGCAGAAGCAGCGAGGTGCCTGAGTCCACGATGGCCACCGCTGCCGAGACCGCGACGATGCCCTCTCCACTGCCTGCAAATTGCTTCGGACTCGAGTCCGATCGGGAGTCAAAGCTCCCGACCGTGAGTCGATGCAGCCGAATGGCCCAGAAGCCGTGCGCGCGTCGACTGGACGGGTACCGCACCAGAGGGAAGTGGCGCCAGCTGACATGCGATCGGTTCGCCTGCGGCATGTGCGCAACCGGCAGCGAGTCGTCCACGCCGCCGAAGATGAGCTGCGCCGACGGCAGCGCGCTGGGCAGCGGGTTGATGTAGATGGAGAAGCGCCGCAGCCTCGGGTCGGCCTTGAGCAGACTGGGCTTGGTGATGAGCGCCAGCGCGTCGAGCCCGAGCCCCACGATGCCGTCGGCCTGGAAGCGCTGCAGCCGCTTGGTGGTCTCGCTGGCGCTGCCCATGTGCACCCTCGAGAGCGTGAGCGTCTCGTCCTGCGCGCCGAAGAGCGAGATCTGCTCGCGCACGACGCGGCCCGAGGCGTTGCCGCTGCCGTACTCGAGGCGGAAGGGCGCGTCCAGCGCCTCGTGCGAGCGCGAGACGGCTGCGCGGTAGCGCCGGGAGCCGGCGCAGTCCGCGCAGTTGGCCTCGGGCAGCCAGATGTCGCTCGAGCCCGTGTCGAAGATGACCTGGAAGCGCTGCGGCGGCGACCCGACGCCGATGGAGCCGAAGAACTGCATTTGGTCGTAGTTCTCCAGCGGGATGCGCAGCAGCTCTGGGCGGGCGGCGCATGGTCCCAGCAGCGACAGCGCCACGGCCGCAGCGCGGAGGCGGCGAGGCGCCATGGGCGGCGGCGGGCGGCGGGCGTTCGGAGGAGACTTTGCCTGTGATGGAGCTGCTGACTTTCTTGAACGAAGAGACAGATCTCGTGACTAACGTGATGTGAAACTTTATATGATGAGTATGCTGTATTGGGTGTCTTGATACTCATGTCAAGTGGCCTGATTTCAAGGCCGTATACCCTTGTCAAAGCGATGCACGTACTTAAGCAGACGTAGCTCTTCAAACAGAAAAAACGGCCAGTCGGTGACGTTAGCTGCTGACTGCTGCGCCCGACGGGATCAGGGCGTCCTCGCGACATCACAACTGCTGCTGCACTCTGCCCGGATGGCTTGAACTTGGCGGCAGCTCGCGTTAGTCCGCAGGGCAAGTCTATCCACTCTAGTGGCAGACTCTCTGCTGGATGCGGCACCGTGCTCTCCCACCTCTTGAGCAAATGGGAATTGCGGGGAGTGCCGTTGCGGAGAGCACCGTTGCATCCTTCACCCACATTGACGGCAAAAACGCTTCTGGTACAAGATAGTCTGCCACCGTATTCAGCGCCGTGACTTGGAGATCTTGGCTAGTGGCCTGCGAGAGCAATCACCTCTCAAGGCGGCAGCATCCAAATGGGCACCTTGCTGCTGCAGGAGGCGACGAACAGCGAATTGACAAGTGAAACCCTCCAGCATATCGGCGTCGCTCTGAGCTCTGTCCTCAGCGAACGAGCGGGCCAAAGCACTCTCTCCCTGTAGATACCCACTCCATTATCAAGCCGAGTGGAGCCCCGCTAGCGGGGCTCTTCGCAAGTTTAAGTCGAGCGTCCGCTCCCTATAGCAAGCAAGGGTGCTGCTGCTATAATACCTCCACCTTCGGCGACCAGCTTTGCTCCTCTGTTCCGCCCAGCAATGCTGCTTGTTGGCCAAGCAATGCGGGACAAGAGTGACCTCGGCTCTCGACAATCGCTTGCTCGTCGAGTCCTTGGTGCGAAATATGTTGGCCTTGTCCTGTACACTTCAACGTGAAGGGCATTTCACGGTGCTCGAACTGTTCAAAGTGCTTTCTTTGCTTCTTGTTGTACGAATTGCCTTCTACTAGTCTAGACCTACGCGGTGAAGTGGTGCGCGTACATGCGCCCTTCGTCCGTGCTAGCCGCCATCCGCACCAGCATCAGGTTGGTGGCCGTGTTGGTGAGTGCTTGCAGCCTGCCGACGAGCAGCATGACCCCGCTCATCGCGATGGGCGAGGGCGGCAGGTCTTCGCTGCCGCAGAAGCCGCTCCAGACCGTGAGGAAGTACACAATGTGCGCCTGCGGCAGCGCCGTGTCTCCGAAGCTCGCGACCACTGCGTGGCCAAAAAGCAGCGCGCTGTTGGCGAAGTTGAGCGGCAACTCGCAGTCCGTGTAGCTGGCCACCCACAGCAGGATGGCCGGGAGGCCCATGGCCTGCGCGAGGCGGTTGCACGCCGACAAGACGGGGAACAGCGCGCCGAATACGGCCGGCGGCACTTCCCGCGAACGCAGCACGCTCTTCGTAGCGATCGCCAAGGGCAGCACAGGGGACTGCAGCAGAACACTGTAGAGCAGCGCCGGCATCACCTTGAGTAGCCACCCGAAAGGCTGGCGGCGTGTTACCCAGAAGAACAGGAGCGGACAGAGCACGAGGCTCTGAATCGCGCACACGAGCAAGGCCGCAAGACACCATTTCCCCGCAAACGACGCAAGCTTGGCGTTGGAGGGGTCCACGAGGATCGACCCGATGGTGAGCGGCAGGATGGCGACGAGCGCCAGCGACTGCAACCAATCCAAGATCGTGAACAGCGCGGCGTACAAGTGCACGAAGAGCCTCAGCAACGGGTTGCGCCGCGCATCGCCACGATCGCGACCCACACCGCCACCACGGAAGCTACGCGTGACGGCCACGCCCAGGACAGTGGCGATCACCATGGAGCTGATGTAGTAGTCGCCACTCAGCGCCTGCACCGCGTTGTTCGGAACGTAGCGAGCGGCTAGATGGAAGAGATACTCGGTGAAGCTCAGCTGCGCGATGGACTCGGGCAAGCCCAGCACATCATTCACGTCCTCAAAGCTCGGGAACACTGCCGCTGTGCTGTTCGCGTCGTCAAAACTGCCCGAATTGCAAGCAAGTGACGTGCCGTCGAGCTCGAGGAACTTGGAGTTGCTGCATCGGAAGCCAAACTGAGCGCTGGAGACCTCAAAGCTGAGTTCGTCAGTCTGCCTCAGTGAAGACCGAAACGCTGCAGCCACAACGATGGCCATCGTCACCGAGAGCAGGCAAATAACCAGGTAGAAGCCCAATGTCTTGAGCCAGAGCCGTCCTAAAGCCCCTCGCGCCGTCAGCGTGGACACGGAGAAGACCACCTGGCATATCCCCATGGGCACGGCAGTGCAGTTGACGAGGCGGATGTAGAGCGTGCCTACCTCGTTGAGCCAGTACCCGTAGGCGTCGGGTGGGTCAGCCGAGAGGACCGCAAACCCGATACCAAAGCCTGCGCCCATGAGCAGCGTTAGCAGGAACGAGTTCATGGACCGAGGCAGATGCTGCAGCGCTTGGAAGTGGATCTCATCGAACGGCGTCGAGTCTCTATTTTGCTCGGACGGTGGTGGAGAAGGCCGAGAGGCTGGCGGGTCACCCGGTGGAGTGCCCAGGACATCGTACGCATCGGTGGTGGGTGTCCCGAGCGGTTCGTCCCGTAATACTGCACTGGTGAAGTTGGTGCGGGTGTTTGACTCGGTGTCCATCGGAGCCATCGATGGGTGGCCGTAGGACGGGTTCGACGAATGGTCTGTATTCCCTGCTTCACCACCGAAGGCTGCACCGCCTCCAAGGGCGAGACTACCACGAAGATATTGGTAGAACGAGGTCGATGAAATGCTGGCCGCCTCGTAAGCACGCGGGAATCGCTGCTGCTGCTCCTGGATCTGCTCCTGCTGCTGTCGTTGGAGCGTCTGAAGTCGCTGGTTCTGTTGGTGGAGTTGCTGCAAGTGGAGCGGTTGAGCCCGCGGCGGCAGTTGCGGCTGCTCGTGCTCCGAAGTTGCCGTGTCGACGCTCACGAAGCTATTGAACGCGGTTCGATTGCGGTAGGACGGGAACGTGACCTCCTCGTCGACGTCCTCGTCCGGGTCGGACAGAATGGACTCAAAGCCGTCGCTGCCCAGCGAGATGCGGTAGCTGGTGCGCTCCACGTCCACGACCTCGTCCGTGTCGTAGAGGCTGACATCGAGCTCGCTGTGGGTGTCCGTGTCGTCGATCTCGCTGCCTTCGTAGATGACGTGGCGCGGCTTGCTCCTGCGTCCTAGACTGGTGATGCTGTCGACGCTGCCGGGGCCGATGCTGATGTCGGACTCGGACTCGGACACGCTCTCGCGCCGGGACGAGGTGCTTCGCCCGCTCATGGCTCTGCGTGGCGAGCTGGGCCGTGGTCGCTCGGGTTTCCTGCCTGCCGCGTCGCACCGGTTTGCGTAGCGGCATATTTAGACGCGTAACGGACGGTCACAGCAATGCATGTTGAAGTGGCCAATGCCTCTTTGATACATGGCTACACTCGTGCTCGCTGTTCCAACTTGACGACCGTCAGACATCAGTCGCGCGTCGAGTGCGTGCTCGCGACATGACCGTCGCGGATTGTTGCCACCGCCGTCGGCGTCTGAATCAGGCGCGTGGCAGTCCAGCGCCCATGCTCAGAGCTCGCTGTTCGAAGGCGTTGTGGTCGCCGACGGAGCTGTTCGTGCGCGGATGCGATCCGGTTCGAAGACGACTAGAACTTCAACCGTTCCAGCTGGCCGCGAGCCATACACGTCGGCAGTGCGTCACAGAGTCATACGTCGGCAGTGCGTCGTATCATGCGACTCGCATTGGGGAGCGATTGTCTCTCGAGCCGGATCACGGACGCACCGTTCCGAGGCGTGTCGCTCGCCAAGCACCGCAGAGGTGACAGCTCCGCCCGTCCATGCTGTAGGGGGGCAGCAACGGCAGTGGATCTTTACAGCGGTGCGAGCGATCCGCCATCCGCCCTGCCCTATCCAGGCAAAGCCACCACATAGGGAAGGTGGTCACCACCGTTTTCAACCCCACCACCGTGGTGGTGTTGAAAACACCGAGACGCAGGTTTCTGTGCAATCGCTACTGCAGCAGACACCCGCTGTGCCGGACGATCGCAGCAAGATGTTGCCGTTGAACGGCGGCGTCGACTCGCTGCAGTGTCGAGGCAGCGCGAGTGTGCGGTCCGCGCGACAACTGTAGTCGCGCCGGCATTTTTGCAATCGCGTGCGTTTATTGCGTGCGTGTAGTGCCGTTGCGGCTGGTGCTAAGCGGTGGATACTCGCGCCGGAAGCGGGCATATGGTGTGAAAGTTGCCGCGCCAGCCATAAGGACGAGCTCCTGCAGCTACGGCGGAACGTTCTCCAGGCAGGTTGATAGCGAGGTAACGGCATAGGGCAATACTGTAGCTGCCGTGGCGACAGCCCGACGGCAGTGGCGAGAAACTGGCGCCAAATTTGACTTTCGCTATTGTAGCGCCCGTCCTGCATTCGCGGCCGTTTTGCCGCTCAGCGAGATGATCCGTGTCAACCTTGACACGGGTGTGACTAGCTTTTCGTAGATCGATCTAAGATACGAGGAGACCAAGGACCAAAGTCTCCGGTCAGACCGAAGTCTTCTGTCACGGCTTGCCGCGCCAGCCGGCCCGGCCAGAGCCACACGGCGGCGGCATCTGTTGGTTCCCGATTCGCGCGCGACTCGGCGACGGAGCCCGAGCCCGATCGAGTCAGCGGCTGGCCTCGTCCATACGCGTCGTCGTGCACGCGCATAAGACGGGCTGGCCATAGTGAGACCGAGAGCGAGCTCTCCGGCAGGATAAGCGCCCGGTGCGAGAGAGCTCCCCGCCGCTCGGCTCCCTGCCGCTCCCCTGCGGCGTCGTCGGCTCGCGCGCGTGCGGCATGCTCGCCTCTGCGCTGCTCATTCCCCAATTTCCTCCCGAGAGCGAAGTGCCACCAAGCATCGTCGATCCCGGTTGGAGATTCCAGTCCTAGTCCCCAACAGCGTGTTACCCGTCTCCTGTTACAGAAAACCACTACCATGAAGGTGTACACGACCATCGTGCTTGCGGCCATGGCCATGCAGGTCGTGCTCGGCGGCGGCGGCGGCGGCATCACGTTCGACAACACCGGCAGCTACTCGCCTGGCGGCACCGAAAGCTCCAGCGACACGTACACGCAGAACGGCGGCAAGACCGGTCTGAACACGCCGGTGCCGGCCACGACGACGGCCACCCCGGTCGCCACGCCCGCGTCGACGCCGGCCACCCCCGTGACGACCCCGGCTGCCACGACGGCTGTGCCCGTTGCTACCCCGGCCGCCACTCCGGCTGTGCCGGTGGCTACTCCGGCGGCAACTCCGGCTGCCACGACGGCGACGCCCGTGTCCACGTCGGCGGCAACCACGCCGACGTCCGAGCAGGGATCTGGATCGACGGAGCAGAACACTCCCACGTCCACCCCCGCGGCCACCACGCCGACCTCGGAGCTGGGATCGAGCTCAGGTTCGCACCCGGAGCAGCAGACTCCCTCGTCCACGCCGGCGGCGACGACCCCGTCGTCGGGCACTGGATCGGGCTCCACGCCTGGCCAGGACACGCCTGCCACGACCCCGGCTGCCACCACTCCGACGACGGAGCAGGGCACCGGCTCGGGCTCCTCGCCTTCTCAGCAGACGCCTGTGGGCACCCCGGCCGCCACGACCCCGACCTCGGAGCTTGGCTCTTCGGACGAGGACACGCCGTGCCCGACCCTCGAGTACAACTACCCGTCGACGACCCCGGCTGCCACGACGCCCACGACTGAGCAGGGCAGTGGCGCGGAGGACACCCCGTGCCCGACCCTACAGTACAACTACCCCTCGACGACCCCTACGGCTTCTGGTTCTGGCGAGGAGGACACGCCGTGCCCTACTCTGCAGTACAACTACCCCGCGAGCACGCCGGCCGCCACTACCCCGACCACTGAAAACGGCAACGGATCGGGCTCGTCGCCCAGCCAGGAGACCCCGGCCGCCTCGACTCCGACGACCGGCTCGGGCTCGTCGCCTAGCCAGGAGACCCCGGCCACCACCCCGGCTGCCACTACTCCGACCACGGAGCAGGGAACCGGCTCGGGTTCATCGCCCAGCCAGGAGACCCCGGCCGCCACCCCGGCTGCCACCACCCCGACCTCGGAGCTAGGCAGCGGCGAGACCGACACACCGTGCCCGACCATGGAGTACAGCTACCCCACGACGACGCCGGCTGCTACTACCCCGACGACGGAGAACGGCTCCGGTTCGTCCCCTAGTCAGGACGTCCCCGTGACGACCCCGGCTGCTTCAACGCCTACGTCGAGCACCGGCTCCGGTTCGTCCCCCAGCCAGGACGTCCCCGTGACGACCCCGGCTGCTTCGACGCCTACGTCGAGCACCGGCTCCGGTTCGTCCCCCAGCCAGGACGTCCCCGTGACGACCCCGGCTGCTTCGACGCCTACGTCGGGCACCGGCTCCGGCTCATCGCCTAGCCAGGACACCCCTTCGTCGACCCCGGCTGCCACGACGCCTACTTCGGAGGAGGGCTCCAGCTCGTCTCCTGGCCAGGAAACTCCTGTGAGCACTCCTGCTGCCACGACTCCTGCCCCGGCGCAGTCCAGCTCGGGTTCGCAGCCTGAACAGCAGACGCCAGTGACCACGCCGGCGGCTACCACGCCTACGTCTGAGAAGGGCTCCTCCTCGACTGAGACTGGCTCGGGCTCGTCCCCGGAGCAGCAGGTTCCCGTGACCACGCCTGCCGCCTCTACTCCTACTTCGGAGCAGGGCTCTGGTTCATCGCCGGCTCAGTCTGGCTCCGGCTCGCACCCGGAGCAGCAGACGCCTACGTCGACCCCGGCCGCCTCGACCCCGACTTCGCAGGAGGGATCCGGCTCGCACCCCGAGCAGCAGACGCCTACTTCGACCCCGGCCGCCACGACCCCGACTTCGGAGCAGGGATCCAGCTCTGGATCGAGCCCCGCTCAGTCTAGCTCTGGCTCTGCCCCCCACCAGTCTGGCTCGGGCTCGTCCCCTGCTACGGAGACGCCGGTGACGGAGACCCCTGCCACGACTGCCCCCGCTACGGAGACGCCGGTGACGGAGACCCCTGCTACGGAGACGCCGGTGACGGAGACCCCTGCCACGACTACGCCTGCCACCACCGCGCCCACCAAGTCCGGCAAGACTGGCGCTGGCACTCCTGTGACCCCTTCGGCGGAGAGCCCCGACGACGACTACACGCAGTCGGCTCAGCAGCAGTCGCGCTTCCTGCGCGCGTAAGCAACTCCAGCTCGCTCTGGAGACATTCGACGTCAACGGGAGCAAGTTCCGTCGAAGTTTTGATACGGGAAACTGCTTGTTGTATCTTTGTTCATGTCGGGCCGAGTAGCGACGCAGCTTCGTCGTGCGTACTAACACACAGCGAATACAGCTCCCGCCACTTGACCTTCAATACACTGTAGATTCATTCACTTCTTTCACCCTCGATGTACAGGTTTACTCGTCTCGAAGCAGGTTGATCGGAGCAGTAGAGTCTGCTGAGTAGACAATGCGCATGGTTGGTGTTGTGGCTCCTGCTTCTGAGCGGCGTTGCGGGTGACTTGCTGCATGGAGACTCTCCACTAAAATCCAGTACAAATCTCACTTGACTGCGTCCTGGTCGAAATGCAGCCCACCCGCCTCCGAATGGCCGAGAAGACCGTGCATGGCGACCTGGAGCTGCAGCCCCCTCCTGGCCAGGACGCCAACGGCATCACCGTCGGCCAGTGGTCCAGCCGGGTGATCCCCGAGGAGCCCGAGGGCTTCCTGGCCTCGAACGTCAACGCCGAAGCCTGCTGTCCGTGCGTCCCTTTGGCGCAGATCGAGGTCCGGCTCGGGCTCACGTCCTACGCAAGCGCGCTGACCTGGTACTCGGCCGCGTACGGGCTGCTGACGCTGTCGCTCGCGGGCTTGTGGGTCTTCGTGGCCCTGTGGATCTACTCGCAGGGCTACCGCGACGCGACCAGCGTCCTGGTCCGCGTCCTGTGGATCGTCGGGATGCTCGTGCTGACGGCCATCCCGTCGCTGCTGCTGGTGCACCGCATCTCCGCGCTCCGCTCCTCGGTCCGGGAGCGGTTCGACATCCCCGGGTCCGTCCGCGAGGACCGCACGGCAGCCTGGCAGGAGACGGCCCGTGCCATCCGCCAGATGCGGCGACACCTCAAGATCGACCAGGCCAAGTGCGGCGCCGTCGCCACGCTGCCGGCCTACGTAGTTTGAGCTCTGCAGTCGCAGGTGGCTGTCGCTAAGCGGTCTAAGGCTGCAGCTCAATCAATATATGAAGTAGCTTGTCCGTTTCCCGGCTGGTTTTAGCACTTGATCAAGAGCGGAGACTCCTGTCCGATGCGGCGTCTGGATGGGGTGCTCCCGACGGCGCTCGAAGGGCTGCAGCAGCGACGACAGACGACCAAGAGCCTCCAGGAGATCGACAAGTTGCTTCGAGACGATCCGACGGACGAGTTGCTCGCTGCGTTTCCGACAACTTCGACACGAGGCTGCAGCTTCGGGTCGGGTCGCGAGCCGAAGAAGAACCCTCGCTACTGGCTGAGCAAGTCCTCATCTGCCCCTGGACCGGGCGCGTACGCGGTGTCGAAGGCCGACAGGATCGTCAAACCGAGTGCTGGAGGTGGCGGCGCGCTTGGACTCCGTAGCGGCGCTTGCTGTCGCTTCCAGCCTTGTGAGTGCAAGAAGAAGCCACGAGACGAACAAGCGGAGACACCGGTGAGAGGTTTTGACGGGAAGCGGCAGGACACCAAGCAGCCTCGACGCCCCAGTCCGTCGTTGGTGGTGTACCCACGGCCTTCGGCGACGGAGCCAGACTTCCAGACCCGAGAGCAGCGGCGACGCGTGGCGGCAGTGCAAGCTGCGAAGCAGCGATGGGAGCATGCGGGCTTGAGCACGACGCCCAATTACCGCTGGACAGAGCGTCGAGTGGGAGCAGGAGGAGCGCTCCCCCTGGACAAAAGCACCCGTCGTGATGGAGCAGGAAGCTCGACGGCTAAAGCGAGGCTGCGGAAACTGCAACTTGCAAACCGGACGGCTCAGAAGTGCGAGGCTGAACATGCCCGAGCTGCAACGGCAACGACAGCACCCGTGAATTCGAAGGCCATTTCGGGTCCGTTCGTCGCGATGGCAAAGCTATCGGGCCGGGACGCCGTGTGCTGCAGACGCAAGCAGCAGAGAATCGTCACTGCGTTCGGCGCGTGAATGGGTACACTTGAAAGTCATGCAAAACGACACATGTAGCCATATCTTGAACCGGCGCGCTGTCCCGCACAAAAGATTTGGAGCAGCCCGACCGAAGCCCGACCGACTGCCATGCGGCACCTGCTGACCGCCGCCTGGGCGGCGCTGGGCGTGCTTCACGTCGCGCACGCCGCCGCGGCGACGCCGGCGGCCCCACTGAACGTGGCGCTGGACGTGCTGGGGCCGGACGCGCTCGCCGTCGCGTGGGAGCCGCCCGCGACGGACGGCGGCGCGCCCGTGTCGGCGTATTTGGTGGAATGGGACCCGGACCCGGGCGTGCGCGAGGTGCAGGTGGTGCACACGGGCGCCAACACGGGCGCGAACGAGGTGCAGACGGTGCAGACGTACGCCGGGCTGGTGAGGGAGCAGCAGCGCGTGACGACGAGCGCCAAGGCCGTCGAGGAAGTGCAGACGATCACGACGCGTGCCGCGCCCGGCGAGACGCTGGGAGGCGTGTTTACGGTGGAGCTGGACACGACGGCGACGGGAGGCAGCGTGCAGCGCTCGGGCGTCCTCGGATTCAATGCGCCGGAGTCTGGGGATCGATCAGGGGTGAAGGAGATCCTGAACGCCATGCGGAATATCGGACCCGCCGGAGTGCAGAGCGTGCACAAGGCGGCGGCAGACGCCCAGGGAGGCATCACGTGGACGATCACGTTCAGCGCGGCGATGGGAAACGTGCCGCAGCTTACGCTTTCGAGCAGTTTTCTCACGGGTAGCGGCGCGAACGTGGTGATGAGTACGCCGACGCAGGGGAACGTGATTGACGGGGGGACGTTTACGCTGGCGTTTCTGGGAAGTACGACCAAGGATCTAGCTACCGATATCAGCGGCGCAGGCATGCAGAGGGCGCTGGAGGACCTGGCGTCGATCGAGTCCGTGGATGTCACGCGAGTTGGACCAGACGCTCAACATGGCTACTACTGGGACATTACTTTCACGGGCGACGCCAACTCGGGCGACTTGCCGCTCATGACGGTGCCGTCTAAGTCGCTGAAGGCTACAGGCGCGGGTGTTGTCGTGACCGAGCGGACAGCAGGCAACCAGCTCAAGGGCTCCTTCCAGTTGGTCTACAACTTGGCCCCCACTGTCGACCTACCGTTCGACTGCAGCGCCGCCACCATGAAAACGGAACTCGAGAGGCTCGGGACAGTAGGAACGTTGGACATTGTGCGTTCGGCCAAGCCGGATTTGCAGGGCGGCTACGCGTGGACGATTTCATTCCTTACGCTGAAAGGGCCGCTGTATAAGTTGGGCACCGTCACCACGAAACTGGGCGAGACGCGGACGGGCAGTGCAAGTCCGTCCACGGGAGTTCGCGTGACGCGCCGACCAGGAACTGTTCAAGAAGTGCAGGACATCCAAGTGACCACAGCAAACAGCAAAGTGGACCGCACAACGTACTTTAAACTGCGGCTAGGCCAGGCGACGACGGGGCCGATTTATCTGGACCCCATGAACGATGGCACGTGCATGTCTACAAAACCAGAGATCCAGCAGATCGCAGTGAAGACGAAGGACACCACGGCGGCAGGAGGAGACGCGATCGTGTCGAAGGCAACGGCGATGCAGTTGATTTACACGAGCAATACAGAGGGAGCGGCGATTTCAAAGACCGGGCTGATCTACGTGGACAAAACTGGCGACGGTGACTGCACCAAGGGCGCCACGGCCATAGCAACGGAGCTGAACAAGCTTACAGGTATCGCTGGTCCCGTGTCTGTGAGCTCGAACGGTCTTTTGGCCACGCACGAGTGCACGTGGGAAGTGACCTTCAAGAACCAGCCGGGAAATGTCGTCCAACTGACGGCAATCGCGGCTTCGAGTGCTGCTGCTCCTTCGGCGACAGTCAATGTAGGGGACGACACCATCACTCTAAGCACCATCTCGGATGGCTCCATCAACATTATCAAGACAGAACTAGAACGGCTAGCCAACATCGCTCAAGTGACTGTGACCGCAACAAGCCCCGTGGTCGCGCGCACGTGCACGTGGCATGTCACCTTTGATGGGAACGCAGGCAACCTGCCACTGCTCACGGTTTCTACTGGAAACGGAGGCTCGTTCGGTTCTTCTGGAACGGCAAATGGAGATACAGTCACGATAGCCGCGGTCACGGACGGCACGTCCGTCGTGCTAGGTGGTGTTTTCGCGCTGGAGTTCGAGGCTCAACGTACGGGCTACATGCCGTTCGATGCTAGCGCAGCAGTGATGAAAACCCAGCTCGAGACCCTCGCAACCATCGGCAACGTGGCTGTCACGAGGTCAGACGCGGACCCGAATAATGGCTATGCGTGGACAATTTCCTTCCTGGACAATCTTGGGGATCTTCAGCCACTGCAGCCAGACGCACTTGCACTCACGGGGACAGCACCAAAAATTGATGTGACGGAAGCGACGAAGGGCGTGCTACCGCCTTTCAACAGCAAAGACCGAGTCAACGGTCTCAGCTTCGACAGCCTCGTGGTGACGGATCTCAGTGACTTGTCCGTGACAGCCTACCACGTCGACGAGAACGTCCCGTTCTACTTCCGTGTGTCAGCTATCAATGCCGCTGGGCTGGGAGCGTATTCGTTCTCGACACCGCAGTTCGCCATTCCGACAGCACAAGTTCCGAGCGCCCCGACAAACGTGTCGCTGACTGCGGTTGACGGAACGACGGTGGCGGTGAGCCTGGGTTCACCCGAGAATGACGGAGGAGCTTCACTGGACTCGTACCGTGTCGAGTACGGCGCGAGTCCGATCGTGGACGAGGTGCAGCAGGTTCGCCTGGTCGTTCCTGTGACGAATGAAGTCCAAATGATCAGCACAACGACGAATACAGTCGCGGAAGTCCAGCTCGTGCGTTTGACCAGCTCTTACTCTGGTACAGATGCAAGCGAAGTCCAACAGGTCAACTGCGATGCCGATAGCAGCACCGGAACCTTCACCCTCAACTTCGCGGGCGAGACGACAGCTCCAATCCAGGCAAGTGAGACTGATCGTACGAAGATCAAAGCAGCTCTGGAGGAGCTGAATGCTGTTACTACCGTGTCGGTGGTCTTTGACAGCGGCCAGACGACAGCGTGTAGTCCTTGTCCTATCGCGGGCTGCGCTTCCGGATTCAAGGTCACGTTTACGACAATTGTGGGCTACCAGGGCGACATGCCTCTCCTGACGGCGAACACGTACGACCTGGAGGGAAACCGCCGCATTGACATTACCGAGGCGACCAAGGGCCAAGCTGCAGTCAGCGGAACCTTCAAGCTTACGTATCTGAGAGGCAAAGATGCGGACACTGTAGCGCTCCAGTACAACGCGCCGGCCGCTACCGTTCAGGCAGCACTAGCAGCATTGGATACGTCGATGACAATCGCGGTGACGGATGAAACAAACACCTTGCCGGCCGCTAACGTCGCAGCGGGGGAGCGATTGTGGCGCGTCGCGTTCCAGAACGGCGGATATGTTCCAGACATGCTCGTCAGACCGGCGAACAACCTTCTTCAGGGCAACGGTGCTGGCATCATAGTGTACACACGAGGCGCAACTCCAGACGCGGTGGTTCCGGTGTCTGTGGGTGGAAACCGCGTGTCGGGATTCTTCCGGTTGAGTCTGGGTGGTCACACGACAGAGTTGATCGACCACGACGCATCCGACACGACCATGAAGAGCAAGCTCGAGGCACTGCCAAACATTGGTACGGTGGCTGTGACGCGCTCAGTACCGTCGCTGAAGAACGAGTATTCATGGACAGTCACCTTCACGGCCAACCCCGGTAGTTTCCCTATCGGAGCAGGAAATATTGACACTCTGGCGCCAGATTACACAAACTTGGGAGGAACGAACAGCCAAGCAGCCGTCTCGGTGGTTCGGCAGGGCTCTTTGCCCATGGACGGGATCTTCAAGCTGTCGTACACTGCCGGTGGCGTCACGCAGACCACCGCCGAGCTGTCGCCGTATGAAACTGGAGCGGGCATCCAGTACGCGTTGCAGACTATCCCCTTGATCGGCGGCGTGAGTGTCACGCGGCAGACGAATTCGGACGGCTACTCATGGCTGGTCACGTTCAGTGGGTGCCGCTTGAAGGCAGCAGTGTGCAACATCGGCGACGTGAATGCGCTCGCGGGGGTGACTACAGACTTGGTTGGTGGGCTTGCAGCGACAGATCCCAAGGTGACTGTCACGGAGGTTGTCAAGGGTGTCGCCCCAGCAAACACAGTCCTCGTGACAGACCTCTCCGGAGGAGACCCGTTCCGGACACTCGTTTCGAGTCTAACCTACGGCACCAAGTACTACACCCGCGTCTACTTCCACAATGCTGTGAGCTTTGGACACCGAGCATTGTCCGTGCCAGAGTTTGTAACGACGAAAAACCTGCCGCCGGGCGCTCCTTGGCCCGTGACGCTCGTGGCTTCGACAGCTACGTCCATTACCGTGGCGTGGGAGACCCCAACAGTGAACGGCGGCGCGGCCGTGAGCGGATACGAACTCTGGATCTCGGAGTGGGCCGATTCCTCCTACCGAAAAGTGTACGACCGCCCCAACGATGCTGCCACGCTTCAAACTACTTTACAGACCACTGCAGACAATGTGATTGAATCGGGGCACAAGTACTCGTTCAAGGCGCGAGCAGTCAACTTCTGCTCGTCCGAAAACGCCAATGCTGCATGCTACGGGGCCTTCAGCGAGCCCATGGAGTTCACCGTGCGGGACCCTGCGGTTCCGGACCCTCCAGCCACTTTGACAAGAGACTCGCGCACGACCATCAACACGAATACAGCGAATGACGGCATTGCCTACGTGAATTGGTCGCCCCCAGGCGATAATGGCGGATCCCCGGTGACCAGGTATACGCTCTACATGGACGACGGAACGACCGGATGGGTCCAGAAAGGAACACCTCTTCTTGGTTATTCGCAATCGGTGGCAGGACTGGTGGAGGGCAAAGTCTACCGCTTCTACGTCATAGCCGTGAACGCCGTTGGGCCATCCGGACGCAGTCCCGTGCTGGCGCTGGTCTTAGCGAATGTGCCGTCAGCTCCCGATGTGCCAGCGATCGCCGATGTTTCCACGACAGCGATCAGCGTGGAGTGGCAGCCACCTTCGTCCTGCACGTCGACACTCACAGGCTGCAACGGATCCCCGCTGCTCGGGTACAAAGTGTGGCAATTTGCAGGCGTGACATCGAGCTACACGGCGTCCGGGTCTCCGGTAAACGTGGAGATCCAACGCATCCAGACGACTGTAAATGCTCCTGTGCCCGAAATCCAGAGCGTCGCCGTCCTAGGCGCGTCTGGCCGTTTCAAGCTGTACGTGAACGCTCAAACGACTGCGCTTCTGTCTGCGAGCGCGACCGATCTGGAAGTGAAGACTGCCGTGGACGCGTGTGTA
This sequence comes from Phytophthora pseudosyringae, assembly GCA_019155715.1. Classification (NCBI taxonomy): domain Eukaryota; phylum Oomycota; class Peronosporomycetes; order Peronosporales; family Peronosporaceae; genus Phytophthora; species Phytophthora pseudosyringae. Next base: position 61,100 of record JAGDFM010000057.1, read on the forward strand.
GTGAATCCTACGGCTGTAACCCACACTTCAGCAGCTACAGGACTGACCTGGTCGATCACGTTTGCGTTGAACGACGGCCCACAGTCTCTCATGGTTGTTGTGCCGGACCAGCTCACGAACACCGTCCTTACCGATGCGTACTCGACAGCGGTGACCCGAGTACAGGCAGGCACCACCGCACTTGGTGGAGACTTCACCGTGGCGTTCCGTGGATTCGAAACGGGGCATCTTTCCGCGACTACGACGGACGCAGCGGAGATGAAGAGGCAGCTGGAGAACCTCCCGTCCATCGGCGTGGTGCAGGTGACAACCGTTGCTGGCTCAAACAACGCGATGAGCTGGGATGTCACCTTCCAAACGGAGCTCGGTGACCTGCCGCGGATGACGGTGACGAGCGGCCGACTGACCAGCGGCAGTGCCAAGGCCCAGGTGACCACTACGCAAGACGGAACGCCAGGGCGGGTGGTCTATGACGGAGGAACTTCGCCCGAGATCTTGTCCTTCACGTCGACTAACCTGGTTCCGGATACTTTGTATGCGTTTGTCGTCACGGCCACCAACGCTGCCGGGGAAGGGATCGGCGGTGTGTCTACCCCCGCAGTTGCTGCGTCGCCTGGTGCCGCCAGCGGCTACACGCAGGCGTACGGGGTCGCATTGCAACAAGGAATGGCAGGCGTCGTGTACGAGGTGCAGAGCGTGAAGACCAACGGTCTAGCAACGAACTCGTTCACGCTAAAACTGGGAGCGTCTGGGCCATCCTCCGCCATCACAACTTCCACCACTGCGAGTGATCTTGAAGCTTTGCTGCCCGCCTCGATTTCAAATCTCGGTGCGGTTCACGTGTCTCGAGCAGATATCAACGGCGCTGACTGTGTGTGGTATGTCACCTTCACGTCCATCGTCGGCGACGTCCCGCTACTAGTTGCAAGTGATGCGACGCTCGTGAAGGTCGATGAGTTCGTTCGTGGCGAGGCGAACGAGTTCACTATCGCCCCTCGGAAAGCATCAGGAGACGTGGTGACGTACGCAACGCTGCCGACCAACTTCCAGGGCAAGGATCGTTTCTGGACAGAGCTGTGGGCGACACCTCCGTCGGTCGTGGACGGCACCCACGAGTTCGTCTCGGAAGGGGGCTTAGCTGTGTACAACCCCGTGGCGTACGAGATCCAGACGCTCACTTTGAAAGGAGTGGCCGGCACGTTCAGCCTGAAGTTGGACACGTCAAGTGCCCGTCTCGGTGGCGTCGCTTCCACAAGCACCACACCCTTGGATGCCGCCGACCTTAAGGCTCCCAACGACGCCAAAGCTGCAGCGCTAGTCAAGATCAATTTGGAGACGCTCACGAACGTCGAAAGCGTGCTGGTCTCGAGAGTAACAAACGCTGGAGGCACGTCGTGGACGTACTCAGTCACGTTCGTGACGGATCTGTGTGATCTTCCGCCTCTCCAGCTAGTTGGAGACGCGACTTTCATGACCTCTGCTGGGTTGTCGACAGCCACGCCTGTGCTCTTCACCGAAGTCCAGAAGGGAGTGTGCGAAGTGCAGACTGTGATGACCTCGACGAGCGTGGAGAGTACAGCAGAGGTTCAATCGATTTCCACGTGGCTTGACGTCGCGGCTGCACCTACTAGCTTGGGCGGGTCGTTCACGCTGACGTTTGGCGGTATGGGCGACGTCACAGTCCCTTATAATGCCGATGGCGCAGCGATGAAGAAACTACTCGAGGGGATCAATGGCATCGACGACGTCACGGTAACGATGAAGAGCGCCAACTACGGAACGCCCCCCACAACAGGCCTACAGACGTGGATCGTGACATTCAACGAGATCATGGGGAGCGTCCCGGACATCACGGTGAAGCCAACCGCTACACTGACCGGGAACGCCGCGAAAGTGATCGTCAAGGAAGTGAAGCGGATGGGATTGTCGCTGGGAGGCACCTTTGTGCTGAATTTCATGGGCGGGACGACGCACAACTTGCCGTTCGACATCGACGCTGCAGATCTGAAAGCCGAGCTCGAGACGGCGCTCAGCAACGTGCGAGAAGTGGACGTTCGGAAGGAGGAGCGCTACAACGGCAACCGCTGGACCATTTCGTTCACCAAGAACCTTGGCGACCTGCCGCTGCTGGAGGCGTATCCGTTGGTGTACGAAAGTCAGGAGATCACGACGCTCGGAGGTTCTCCGACTCCACTCGAAGGAACGGTCACACTGTCGTTTCTGAATGAGAGGACGGCTCCGATAGCGTACGATGCGACTGATGTGGCTATGAAGCTGGCCCTCCAAGCTTTACCGTCCGTTGGACTGGTCGACGTCACTCGCACGGATCAACTCGACGCAGGGAACCGCTTTGCATGGCAAGTGACGTTCCGGTCCCAGCTGGGCAACATCGGGAACCTCGTTGCTGACGCTTCCGGGCTCACTGGAAGCTTTCCCGACGTAAGCGTGACCGAGATCCAGCCAGGAAGCAAACAATCGCTCACTGGACAGTTCCCCCAGCTCGCAGTGTTCAAGAAGCAGAGCGGTCTACCGAGTTACACGTCCAGGTACATCCCGTACGAGGCCGCAGACAGCTACTCCGTGGCGGTGCAGCAGCTGCTTCCAGGAGGCCTGCTCGCGCTTTACTTTGACAATTTCTGGCTGCAAGATGAGCCTGCGATCGTGCGAGTCGACCCTCAGCTGAACTTCGACTGGGGCCAAGGGGCCATCACCAACTACGGGAGGGATTACATGAGCATTCGCTGGTTCGGTAAACTCGCAGCGCCGGCGTCCGACACGTACGTGATCTACGTGTCGTCCAGTGAAGGTGTGCGTGTCTGGTTGAACCACCAGCTTCGAGTTGATACGTGGGAAGGCGGCGAAGATGGAGAAGGAACGCGCGACAACTTCCACGAGCCGCTGAAAGCAGGAACGTTTTACGATTTGCGCCTCGAGTACCACGAAGCAACTGGAGACGCCTCCTTTTGTTTATCCTGGAGCTCGTCGTACCTCCCGATGCAGCCGATCCCGAGCAGCGCACTGTTCCACGGCGAGCACATCACTGGGAGTCCGTTCCCGATTACAGTCACGCCTGGCGCGACTGATTTCCCGTACACGACGGCCTTCGGCGAGGGGCTCACGACTGCTGTAGCAGGAGTGACCGCGCAGTTTACGATCCAGGCCAAGGACCAGAACGACAACAACAAAACCAGCGATGGGGACGCGTTCGACGTCGAGATCAAAGGCACGAGTGCAGACACGGCAAAAGCGGTGCAACTGGCACCGTTCGAGGAGCCAAAGTACATTGGACAGGGCCAGTATCTGGTCCAGTACTTGCCGTCTGTGAGCGGCGTCTACACGGTCTCGGTGCAGACAGTGAACGGCATTGACATTTACTGTGGCCTGGGTAAACTCCACAAGTGCAGTCCGTTCTCTTTGACGGTACTACCAGGACCAGCAACGCCCCACACCAGTCAAGCTCTGGGGAACGCGGCTGCGACGTCATACGGCGTCATCGACGGCCTCATCGAAGCGGTGGCTGGCCTCGTGTCCAACTTCACCATCCAGACACGAGATACGTACGCCAACGTTGCTGAGACTGGTATATTTGAGACGAAGATGGTGCTTCAAGACGATCGCTCGGTGCAATATCGCAGCAACGTCCTCGTCCCAGGAGCGTTGGGTCTCTACGCGGTGGAGTACTCGATCCCACGCGCCGGACTGTACGAGATCCAGACGTACCTCAATGGCGTTCCGATTCTCATGTGCCCGGGTGGGGCAACAACGTGCCTGGCATTGAACCCGCCAGGTGGCGCACTACTCACTGTCGTGCACAGCTACCTGCACGGTCCGAGCTGTACGGTGGATGACACAGCCACGGGTGCTCTCAGTACAGGTACGAGTGGGCATCAAACTTCGTTTATCATTCAAGCGCGCGACTCTTTCGGTAACTTGCGCAAGGGCGATCGCACAACGCATTCACTCACCACGGGCGATGGCAGATCCGACGCCTTCCTGGTCACGTTCAGCGGCACGAGCGACGTCTTCCGCACGTCGAGTGCTGTGCAGACGCTTACGAGTACGAACAAAGCCACCGTCGGGTTTTTCAAGCTCTCGTTCGGAAAGTTCCGCAAGCAGCTGTGTCCTCTCTGCGTGACGACCCTGGCCGGAAACCTTCTCACGGTGAGCACGAATCTCGTCGGGATTCTGCTACCAGGGACGAAGTTTGTGGTGCAGGAGTGCGTTTTCACGACGGCGAGTGTGACGTCCACGACGGTGACAGTCCTCGCAAACCACGGCTGCAGTGCTTTCGCCTCCCAACACTTTGCGCTTCAAGTCGCTGCGTCCTCTACAGCAGCCACAGAAGCGCTGACGCCTTTGATCCCGCAGGACGTCAGTGCGTCTGGTTTACGGTCCATTCTGCAGGATCTTCACGATGGCGCACAGGTGGCGGTCACGCGCGCGGACGTCGGAACAGGTTACCAGTGGAACGTGACGTTCCTGTCTCACTTGCTGGCGTGGAGTGAAGCTCACCTCGCGGTGGAGTACACGAACCAATTTGCGCCAAGTTTGTACTTAACCCCTCTCCAGGTGGCGTACACTGCGGCTGCAGGCGTCTACCCCGTACGGTACACGCCTCACTATGCAGGCGCGTACTCCGTCGCGGTCACGACTTGGGACCGCGAGACGCATGTGAAGGGTAGCCCTTTCAAGGTTGTTGTGGCAGATGATGTTACCCATGGCCCCAGCGCATTAGCAGCTACCGGTGACTGGCGCACCGAGAACTTCAGTGCTGCTGCTCAGCGCATGGTCATCGAGGCCGGGAAGCCAATCTCTTTCCAGGTGCAGCTCAAGGATACGCGTCGACTGGAACAACAGGCTGTTAGTCTACGTGCCGTGGTGCTAGCACCGATACAGGAGGTGCAGCGGGTGGTTGTGGACGACACGTCCTTCACACTGAGCTTCCGTGGGTCACCACCTACTATTTCGCTAACCACAAGCAGCTCCTTTGCCAATATCAAGACCGCGCTGGAAGATCTCAGTACGATCTCGGCCGGAGGCATCATGGTGACCCCCGAAAGCGCAGGCGATGTCAACCCAGTCGTGACTCACGCATTCCTGGTCACGTTCATGCAAGAAACGGGCAGCTTGCCACTCATGGTGAGCCCGAACGGGGCGAGCGTGGAACCTTTCGTAAGCGGAGCTGTATCCGTTCGACAGGAGACTCAGACGCTGACGTGCACTTCAGCTGGTGCGCTGACCGGTTCCTTTTCAGTTGCTTTCAACGGCGGAACACCCGCCAGTGTGGCTGCCTCCGATTCGCTGACAACATTCGCCGCTACGCTTACGACTCTTGTCGGGTCCTCGGTGTCCGTGTCCCCGGAAGCAGCACAGACGACTGTGTGCGCGATGACTACGTCGTCTCGACTGTTCATTACCTTCAACAAGTTCCTCGGAGACGCGCCGCCCCTAAAGTACACGAAGCCCACAGGTTCCCAGCTCACAATCACTAGCGAGGATAACACCGTCAGCGGCATCTACCCTGCATGGGGGAGCTTCAAGCTGGCACTCCCTGGGAATCCCGCGACGACCGTGAATATCCCGTTTGACGCGTCCACCTCCGCCGTTGAAGCCGCACTGGAGACGCTCTCGCTTGTGGACGATGTGACGGTGACGCGCGACTGGTTTGACATCACTACGGAAGTGGCAGCCGCGAAGGAGGTGACGCTGGCGCAGTGGACGGTGACGTTCGACAGCCACTCGGGAAACGTGCCAGAGCTCGTGCCGGACTACGCTGGAATTTCCATGCACGATGACGGCCAACACAAAGCATACGTGGAGACGGTGGAGCTGGTACAGGGATCGGTCGGCAACAACCGCTCCGTCACCACCAGCGACACGTTAGTGACGATGACCACGACCTGGGAAAACCCCGGCGTACAGGAGGTGCAGAAGCTCTCGTGCCGTGGAAGTCTTGGGTTTACTCTGACGTATGGAGGGGTAGTGAATAGCGCCACCATTAAACCGGACGCGTCGCTCCTTGAGCTCGAGACGGCTCTGAATTCCATTTCGCCAGGCGTCAAAGTCTATGCGACATCGGAACGTGACGGCGTGCGGCGTCCAGCGACGGAAATTTCGACTGCGCCGATGTTTGTTCCTGTGTGCAGCGTGGCGAACCCCCACGCGATCGAGATTGTGTTCAAGACGCCGGCTGACGTCCCGCTGTTTGGTTGGACCTCGACGAGCAGCGATGTCTACGTCACGGAAGCGGTAAAAGGTGTCGCTCCTAGCGAGAGCCCTATCCGGATCTCCAACAAGGAGGTGCAGCAGCTAAAGTGTCAAGTTACGGCCGCTGCGGCAGCCACAGCCTCGTTCGACCTCGCGTTTGCTGGCGAGAAGATCACGGTGGGGGCGAATACGTTGCCGAGCGCACTGCAGACGCAGCTCAACGCTATGAAGACCATCACGCATGTTGGAGGTGTCGTTGTCTCAAGCGCATCAGCGCAGGTTTGTACCGACCCAGTAGTGAGTTCTGTTGATATCGTGTTCAACAACGTTGGCGACCAGCTTCTGCTTGCCATCTCGCAAGTGCGCGACGGTATCCTCGTGGCGGATATCAAGGAGACCACGAAAGGCCTGGACGCGCTCGTCTACGATGGAGCGCGTCAAGGACTTTTCAACGTGACTGCCACGCCCATCATAAGCGGAACCTACGCACTAGACGTGAAAGTACTGAACGTGGCGACGTTCTGTCCTCCAAGCTTCACAGTGCAGCCAACGCTTGCCGACGGAGCAACGAGTACGCACACAGCACCGGCGGTTGTGACGCAGGGAGTCCCAGAGTGGTTCACCGTCCAAGCCATCGACCGATTCCACAATCTCCTCGAGTCAAGCACCGAGTTGGGCCCAGACGCCTTCGTCGCAAAGTTGGCACCTCCTCCTGCTGCTGAAGCTTTGTCGTCTGCTATAGTCGAAGCGTACCCTGTCACGATCACCGAAGCGCAACCGAACACGAACGGCGTCTTCGCGCTCAACTTCCTGCCACAACGGGCTGGAATCTACACGCTGTCGCTGGTTCGACGACAGGCGGGAGGTCTCTGGGCTACGTATTTCGCCACGGCCGACTTCGCAGACAACTACTTGAGTCGCCAAGACGCCGTGGTGTCGTTCCAATGGGGAGAGACGTCACCGTTAGGGGATCCGTTCCCGAACAAGAACTACTCGATCCGATGGAAGGGTGAGCTCCGAGCCACTGCCTCGGGCCAACACGTCTTTACGTTGCGGGCAGATAACGCCGTGCTGCTTGTGGTTAACGGGACGGTGCTGCTAGACTTGTTCGCCTCCCCGGTTGTGTCGTCGAGCTCGAGCAAGTTCGACTCGCTACCGATTGAGCTGGAGGAGGGCAAGTTCTACGACGTGGAGATCAGCTATCGAACGAAAGATGCGCAGTCGTTTGTGAAGCTCGAATGGAGCTGCGTCAGGGCTGGAGTAGCACGGGCAGTGGTGCCGTCCACGTCGCTTTTCACGTCGACGGCACTAGTCAACACGCCGTTCACTATCCGGGCTTACCCGGGCGTGATCAACTCCACCCAAGTGCGAAACTCCTTCGATGGTCTCATGACAACAAACATCAGTGACAGACCCATCGTGGTGAAGGCGCTCGATCCGCTTACGTTCGTGCTGGAGTCGCACGACACATTCGGGAACCGTCGATTCCACAGGGGCAGCGACGCCTTTGAGGTGTCCATGGTTGGCATCGACGGCTGGGCGCTTAGTGGCGACGTCGCCACCCGGTCTCCTGTCCAGCTGGACGCGACGTACATTTGCAAAAGTTGTGCTGTGAGCTACGTGGACAGCACTCGCACACTGACGCTGAACGCTGATGTAGCGAGCCGTCTGGAAGCAGGTGTGCGGTTCCGCGTGATCGCCGCTAACAGCGGCACATGGGCTCGTAAACGAGATTGCTTCTTCACCACGGAGAGTGTTACCGGGCCTTATACGGCCAACGCCGTCGCGCTAGTTGTCGTGTCTTCGAACGGTTGTGAGGAGTTTGCAAGCTCGAAGTTTGACGTATCGGCGATTGCACCCTCCGACTGGAACTACCTCGGCACTTGTTCCGTCGTGCAAGGTTCGAGTGCGCTCACCGCATGCAACCGGAAGTTTGGCTTGAAGCGCGGCGATCCGATCGCGGTCGGCCGTGAAGTGAACAGCGTGCACTATACGACAGGCGTGCTGAGCGGTGCGAGTATTCCGCTCCAGGAGGCGTATCGAGGAGCAACGAGTGATTTCGTCCCCGTTTTCAAGGCTGGAGACACGACAGGACGCCACACTGTCGCGATGGTGCCGTACGTGAAGGGCCTTTACGAGCTCAGCGTTCGATCACCTGCCATTGACGCCGTGCACGCCGTGATTACCCAAGCCGACTCCGCTCTGGGCGGCTCGTTCTACTTGTCGGTGTCAGAAAAGACGACGACGGCGATAAGCTTCGCAGCCGTCGAGGCCGATGTCAAAGCAGCACTCGAAACCCTCACAACAGTCCGAGCTGGAAATGTTTTGACCTCGGGCTCGTGTACTGGTGGAGATGCCACAGGAGGCTGTCGGTGGCTCGTGACATTCAAGCATCTCACCGAGGCAGTGGCGTTGAGTCTGAGGGCCTCGTACGACGGCGTGCTCACTGGCAATAATGCGCAGGTCACCGTTCGCACATTGACACGACCACGCGCTGCTCAGATGGTGAACGGCTTCCCGAAGAGCGTGCGCGTCACCCCTGGTGTCATGAATCCGAGCGTGAGCACGGCGTATGGTCCTGGCCTCTATGCGTCTACGTCTGGCGTCTCGGCCTCGTTCTTCGTTCAGATGAAGGACACGCAGGGCAACAACCAGGAGAACGATACCGACTACTTGCAGGTGCAAATCTTCCCATCCGGAACGACGTACCTGTCTTCACAGGTGGCCAAGGTGGCAGCCGTCGAGTACGTGTCCGAAGGACTGTACAACGTTTCGTACACGCCCGTGCTATCGGGTCGCCACACGGTGGTGGTGACTGCACAGACGGCACCGGAGGTCCACAAAGTCTCGTCAACGTTTGCGTTGCCGGGTACGAGTCGTGGCGGCACGTTCACTCTGCGTTTATTCGGGCAAACAACGGCGCCGCTACTGTTCGAAGCCAATGCGACGGACGTGCAGCGTGCGCTCCTGAACCTGCCGGTGTTCGCCCCAGATGCGATGATTGCATCTACTTCCAGCTATGCCCAAACAACAGCTATCAGTGTGACGCGGGCGATCAACAGTCAGAACGGGTTCGACTACTTGGTCACGTACACGCGGCTTCCGTCGCACTTGGAGCTGGAACTAATCCAAACGGTGAGCAATCTCTACAGTGGAGATGGCGGCAGTGGTGCGACGTTGACGGCCACTTTGGCTACTCCACAGTCCCGCGAACATGTCAAGACGTCTGTAACGAAGGGAGAACCGATTGTGAACGAGAAGCAAGTCGTGAGTGTGACGTCGACAGCTTCGTTGGCAGGAGGATCGTTCCAGCTTCAGTTTGGCGCCCACACGACGGGTCTCATAGTGTACAACGACCCGGCGGCCACGGTTGAGAGCTTGCTGAACCAGTTGCCGTCGATCGGGAAGAACGGCGTCACCGTGAGCCTCACAACCAACACAGCAACTCTTCGCGAGTGGACTGTCACCTTCATGGCTGCAACAGCGGGGACACCGCAGACCGCGTTCTGGAACTCGGCGCTGTTTACACCAAACCGATTCGTGCGTCATGCTAGACTAGTGGGCGATGTCCCAGTGTTGAAACCCTCCGCGACGAACACGCTCGTTTCCTCCAACGCCGGCCAAATCACTGTAGCCGTCTCCGTTCCTGTGACTGGCGTGAGTCCGTTTGCTACGGTCGTAGCCCACGGCGCGCTTGTTCCAGCGCAATGCACGGCTGTAGATGGCAGCACCCCATTTACACCCGGCTCTATCAACGTTGTGGGGCAAAATGGTCTCCACTCCGGTACGTTCCATTCACGATCGAGCTTCATCATCGAGGCGCGCGACATCAACGGAAATCTGTTGGACGGCACTGGAGGGGGACACACAGGAGCCCCAGTGCCCGAAGTTCAAATTGTAGAGACGTTTAGCTCTGCTGGAGGCGGGAACAAGCTGACCGGCACGTTCACGCTGGGGTTAAACGGGCAGAAGACGGCAGCACTGCCGGCAAACGCTGGCATTCAGGAAGTTGAGGCCGCGTTAGAAGCCCTCGACGCGCTCAGCGGGTTCGTCACGGTGGACACGCCCGACGTCCAGACGCTGGTGGGTTCTAGCACGGTCAGTGTGACCAAGACGTCAAATGTGCTGACGACGTCGGCGAATTTCATGACAGCGCCAGATTTCGTGGCTGGCAACTGGATCCGTGTAGGCTCCCCGAGCGGCCCCGTCTTCTCGATCACAGCGATCTCAGCTACGTCCATTACGCTATCGGGCAGCTATCAAGGAGCTTCGAACAACGCAGCAAAGGTTTACAGGCAGAACGATCCGGGCGCTGCGTTCACGTACAGAGTGCAGTTTGCAGCTGAGTTAGGAGACTTGCCGGCGCTTACGGTCGACACGTCCAAGTTAGGTGGGGGTACGGGAGTTGGCAGCGCAAAGGTGACGGCGTGCGATCATCTACGAACGCAACAACTTCAGATCACTGCAGACTCGCAGGTCAGCGGCACGTTCGCGGTATCATTCCGCGATAGCATGACGCCCATGTTGCCTTGGAACGCGGACGCTGCTACTTTGCGGAAGGCACTTGAGGCCTTGGGCGGAATTCATTCAGCAATCGTAAGCACCCCAGTCGTAGGAACTAACGACGACTATACGTGGCAAATCACGCTCGTGTCCACGGAAGCCAGCGACAGTCGGGACCTCGAGCTGCTGTACGCGGAAGGCTACTTGCTGCTAGGGAAACAAGCTCGCATTGACGTCACTCCCGTGTGCCCAACCTCAAAGACGAAAGAGAACATCAACGTTCAAGCTGTGAGTGGGCGTGAAGGACACGCGTTTGTGCCCGTGCTGCGTGGTGCATCGACCGTAGTGGCGGACGTCAGTTATGTGGGAGGTGCCACGTACAAGGCCATTTACGACACCCCTCGGGAAGCTACGTACTCGCTGGACGTGCGCTATGTGGCGCCTCGAGGCTTACTCGGAAGCTACTTTGACAACCGTTGGCTGTATGGCAGTCCGACTTTAGAACGCGTAGATCCCCAGATCGACTTCGCGTGGAAGGAAGGCCGCATCACGCCCACGAGTCGAGAACACGTGAGTGTTCGCTGGCAAGGGTACATGAAGCCGTCGTTTAGCGAGGACTACGTGTTCTACGTGCTGGTGAACGACGGTGCTCGACTCTGGATTGAGAACCAGCAGGTGATCGACCAGTACGACTACGACGTCGAGTCTTCAACGGCGGTGGAGTTTAAGGCGAACACGACCGTGGCCTTGATCAAGGACCGGCTGACGGCGATCACGCTGGAGTATCGCGAAAACTCTGGTGTGGCCTCCGTGTCGCTCTTGTGGGAGTCGCACACGCAGTCGAAGGGGGTGGTGCCGAGTGCTCGACTCTTCCATCGGTCGGATACGATCATGCAAAGCCCGTTCACTGTCAAGACGCAGGGGTCGAAACCTTCTCCTCCCACCAACATCAGCTTGACCATCAGTGCGGCCGACGCGCTCACAGTTCACTTCAACTCTCCGGACGACGACGGCGGAGCTCCAGTTACGCGCTACCAAGTTGAGTGGTGGAAGTACGGGGCGTACGGCTCGCCCGATGTGCAGGTCGTAAAAATCGCCAAAGCCAATACGGGCGGCACCTTCACGCTCACGCTCGACAACGGACAAGTCACGGGCCCGTTATCCTTTGACGCCTTGTATTCCGAGGTGGAAGCAGCGATCGAAGCGCTGGACGGAGCAGGCGACGTGGCTGTGACGTCAGCAGTCTCCACGAGCTCCCGGGACTATACGATCGCTTTCAACTCTCGAGTGGCGACTGTGCCAACGATCGCAGTGGACGTTTCCCAGCTGGCTGACACGAAGGCCGCAGTCGTGTGCTCCAAAGGTGCCGCGACGTCTGTAGCCAGCGGCATGCAGTGCACTGCGTCGGAAAGCACAACGAGTAGCGTGCTGTTGACGTTACTCGGTACGTTGGACTTCGCACCTCCAGACGTTGACAACCGGGGCGATCCATACTCGTTCCTGATCTCGGGGCTCACGCAGATTGCGGCCACGGTGGCTCCGAAGCAGCCTGGAGAGGTGGGGGGTGCAACCGGACCGGGCTTCGCTGTTCGTGTCCTCGCAAAGAACTCCGCTGGTTACGGCCTACCGAGCGCGACGGCTTCTCTGAAGCCAATGGCTGTACCTGCTGCTCCTGAGAATGTGGAGCTACGACTTGTGGCAGGGTCATCGACGAGTCTTCGGCTTTGGTGGGATACACCGATCACGGACAACGCCGCTATGGTTACGTACTACGTGGTGGAGTGGCGTCGCCTCGACCAACCGGGCAGCACGTCCAGCTCTGCCACGTTCAGTAGCTTTCGTGAAACTCCGGAAAACTTCCTTGCAGCGCACCCCACGTCACTGCGGTTCAAGTACACGGTCGACGGTCTTGTTCCTGGCGCAGCGTATGGTGTGCAGGTGCGCGCTGAGAACGTCATGGGCGTTGGCCCCATTGGACAAGCGGCTCCGTCCTTCGAGGTGCCACGGAGTAAACCGGCGCCACTACCAGAAGGAACAGAGGGTGGCGTGGCGTTGAGTGTGAGACCTGCGTCCTCTGCTTTACCGACAGGGGCCTCATGCACGTCGTTGCTGCTTTCGTGGCTCCCCGTCGCACCTGTAGACACCCACGGCTCGGCCGTCACGAGCTACGTTGTCGACTGGTTCCAACCTCAGAGTGCTGACACCTCGCCGTTCGAGGTGCAAGTGATTCAGATCATTGGAAAGGATACCGCGGACGTGGTCACAGGCACCTTCCGCGTCCAGTACGGTGAGACGTACACGGAACCTGTTCCTGCAGACGTGAGCGAGGCAGAACTAGAGGACAGTCTCGAGTCGCTGCCAGCTCTACGCAGTGTGGAGGTAGAGCGAACGCCTCTCGCATCTCGTGGAGGCTTCCAGTGGGCGGTGACTTTCCAATCGGAGGCTCCTGCGGTTCTGGGGAAGACGCTCGCGATTGATAGCGCAAAGCTGAAAGCGACTACGCTGAGTGTCGACGTGGGAGCGCAGCTGGACACTGTGCATATCGGCAGCAAGGCCATTACCGCCACGGCAACGCTAGGCTCAGCACAGATGACGAGCACCAACACGGAGGCCCTGGCTGCGCAGGTTGACATGTATCTCGCCATCTCCCAAGCTGGTGTCGTGGGGCTCTGGCGAGTGGTGAGCGTGTCCGTCCTCTCGGGCACGGCGACGCTGACGCTTTCCTCGACCTTCCCAGCAGCGAATGGAGCTTACGCAGCGAGCTTAGGTTGGACCGTTCCTGGTGTTCTGCCTGTTGACTACCACTCGAAGACCATTGCAGCCACCCCCAGCTTGGATTCCGACGCGACAGAGCAGTCATACTCGCTTGTACTCGACGCTCTCCCCCCTGGAGCGGATTATTCCGCGCGTGTGAGTGCGTGCAACGCGCTTGGGTGCAATGCGCCGACGATGGCGACACCGCTGACGTTAGCAGCTCCGAAGCAGAAGCCAGCGTCACCGAGAGATGTCGCGCTATTCTCTGACAGTGCATCGACTCTGCGTGTACGCTGGTGGCACCCGCTTAGTGACGGTGGGAACGTCGTCACACACTATCGCGTGGAATGGGATCCGAAGCCGACGTTCGATTCCGGTGACAGTGTCAGCGGCGAAAGCTCTAGAGGCAGCTCTCTTGGCTACGAGCGCAAACTTGTCGTGAACCCGGGCGTTGACTGTCTGTTGACTCCGTGTGAGACTGTCATCGGGTCCCTTGTTCGTGGCACGCCGTACTACGTCCGCGTCTACGCGTACAACACGTTTGGCTACTCCTTTGAGGCAGGTTACCCCGTTGTCCCTGGATTCGGCGTGCCCAAGACACTTCCGGAGCCTCCGGCTCGTGTACTTCTCGGACCAACTAAATCGTCGGCGAAGAGAGGAATAACCGTGGTGTTCAACACGTCGAGCGACAGCTTTGACGACGGCGGTGCTGCCGTCACGCAGTACCAGATCGAGTGGGACGCCATGGATCTCGACGCGGTGGTTCCAATGGTACTGGCCGGAGTTACTGCAGGCAAGACAGCCGCAACCATCTCGACTGAGCTCATGGACGAAGTTTTCTTCGCGGAGCACTCAACGCAGCTACTTCTGCTCTCCGCGACTGCCTACGACGTGCGCGGCTCGTTCCGCTTGGCGTTTCTGGACGCTGTCACGCCCGGTTTGTCTTGGGACATTCCGTCGGACGCTCTCACGGATGCACTCGAGGCTCTACCAACTGTGGGCCAAGTCAACGTCCGGCGTGTTGCTGCTGGGTACGGCTTTGCGTGGTTCGTGACCTTCTTGACAGCTCCATTCCGAGCTGACACGTCTGTTGGTGGCGGCGTGTACGGAGACGTTCCTTTGCTCAAGGTCTCCACGGACAGTACGCAGCTTCTTGCTGCGTTTAGTACGTCACAGACGGCGACAGCTACGTTGACTGGCACAGGAGCTAAGCTGGCGACTGCGACGCTGATACGCGCTTTGAATGGATTCGAGCAGCAAGTTGTAAACGTTGCAACGAGCGCCGGCACGCTCGGTGGGTTCTTCCGGCTCAGCTACAACCAGCAGCAGACGTCATCGATCCCAGCGAATGCAAGCGCCACGACCGTCAAGCTGGCGTTGGCTCAGATCTTGGACTCGGATGATTTGGTGGGGGAGATCGACGTGTTCAAGCGCCAGAGCGCGAGCCCCACGGGGTTCGTGTACACGATCGTGTACAAATCGCGCCTCGGACCGAACAACCCGCTTGTGGATTGCATCGGCCTGGACCTCACGCGTTCGCTGCCTAGCGCTACTAGCTCCTGTGATACGACTCGTGCACGAGGTGGCGGTCTACCAGCGATGGGGCTCAGTGATCTTTACGGCGTGGCTGTCGTGAACAGGACGGATCTCCCCATTGATGACGATGGTTTGGCCCGCTTCGACGTGCTCGGGCTGAAACTTGGTGTGGGATACCATGTGCGTGTGTCAGCGTGGAATGGCGTCGGCAACCTTTTTGGAGAAACACGCGCGTCAACGCCCGCTCGCCTTGTGGTTCAAGTGCAGCCCGACTCGCCTCGAGATCTGAATATTGAGCCACGTGCACCAACGGAGCTGCTGGCCTCCTGGTTGCAACCGCTGAGTACGGGAGGAGCTCCCATTTCGAACTACACGGTGCAATATGCTGCACGGCGCGGCGTCGCTGAGCAGCAGCTCCTCAAGGCGGACAGTTCTCTAGGCGACTTATCGCAGCGTCGGTTGGTGTTGAGGCTCCGCGTTGGTGACCAAGTGGGCTCTTCCACGGTGCTGGGCAACGTCACGAGCGATGAAATGCGCTCAGCACTGGCCAGCGCTTTGAATGTCCCTGGGGTGGTCGCTAGTGTGAGTCGGAACAGTGTTGGCATCTTCACCGGCTACGGCTACGAGTGGGTTGTCACCTTCAGCGACTCGCTCGGCGATGTGCCGCTGATTGAGATAGCAGAGCAGACTTCCGGCAGCTCCGACAGCTATCCAGACTTCGATTCGGCACTGTCCCTGGGCGTGACGGAGCTGGTGAAGGGGAGTGTGGACGGCAGCAGCATGACCTCGGCTTCTATATCCACGGTCGTCGTGACGCCGCAGCACGAGGTCCAGCGAGTTTTCATCTACTCGGGGTCTCCAGTGGATCTCGGCGGGACGTTGACGCTGAGCGTGGGCGGCGAATCTACTCCGGCAATCGCCGTCGATGCTACCGCAGAAGACGTTCGAGTAGCGCTGGAGGGGCTGTCAACTGTTCGTGAGGTGTCCGTGAGTGTGACCGGTGAGATCATTGAACGTCAGACGTTCCCAGCAGTGCGTTACGGAGTGTACTGGGACGTGACCTTCGTCACATCCGTAGACGACTTGCCGCTTCTGGGCGTGCGAACCGACTCAACGCTGACATTTACTCCAAGCGCATGCGGTGGCACTCTATCGGGTGTGACGCCTTGTGCGGAGATCTCGGAGCTCGTGCAAGGCGGTTTACCGTCCAAGACAACGCTGAATAAGCTCAACAATGCCACGAACTATGTCGTGCGCGTTGCCGCTTCCAACGACGAGTTTACGAGTACGTACGTGACAGCCCCTGGAGCGTTCCAGCCTTCCTCGCGTCCTCCTCTAGCAGTGCAAAACGCCCTCGTGGCGCCCCTAGCAGCAGCTCAGCTTGAGGTTTCGTGGAGGCCCCCACTTTCTGACGGCGGCGCCCCGGTCGTCCACTACAAGGTGCAATGGGACGTCAGTGCGAGCTTCGACCTGCAAAGTATCTACTCCGGATCCGATGTCGTTCTTGTACAGGAGGACGGTGACGACTCGTTTGACTTGACCATCACGGGTCTCGACTCGACCAAGGACTATTTTGTGTCGGTGGTAGCCTACAACGCACGCGGCTACGGAATCCCGATGACGGCGCAGCCGGTGGACGCGCACGAACGCATAGCCCACGTGTACGCCAAGAGCGCCACGCTCGACGAGGTGGCACTTGGTACGGAGACGTTCAAGCTCTACTTCGCGAACTACCCTGCCAAGTCTACCGCATTGATCGGTGTTACCGCCAGCGCACTGGAACTGCAGAGCGCGCTTCAGCAACTTGCGGTTGTTGGACTCGTCTCAGTGAAGCGCTCTGACATATCAAAAGGACCCGTAGCCTCGCGCTACGATGACAGCGGCTTGGGCACACCCAGCGAGTTCATGTTAATCTGGAGCATTACGTTCCGGACGGCATCGGTGGATGGAGTCCGTGCTAGTGCGCTCGGAGACCTCAAGGTTACGAGTGCTGGGCCTAGTACGGTGACCGCTACGGAGATGGTATCCCCGCTGGAAGATGGCTCGCTCACGATTCGCCCGCGAGCGGTGGCAGCTACAGGGCCGCGAGACGTGCGCGTCTCGACTGTCGACGCGGCATCTCTCGGCGTGAGCTGGCTACCCTCTCTCTCGCCGTCCTTGTCAAAGTATCTGGTGGAGTGGAGCTCCACACCTGACTTCGCTCCGTGCCGGGCTGGGTCTATCAGTGGCAGCGGCACCAGGACGAACTACGCCACAGCTGCAGCCCATTCCCAGGTCATCGCGTCTACTGTCGGAGCTGACGGTCGGGTGGCTTACCCTATTGACAGCCTGCCAGTGAACACGAAGCAGTATGTTCGCGTCTCGGCTTACAACGGGAACTACGGCTCTCCAGTGCTCGCACAAGTCCTGTCCGTGAGTACGCCTAGCACCGCGGAAGGTGCAGCCACCTTGACGGTCGTAGCCGGCGTAAAGAGTTTGATGCCGCGAGCGGTGGCGCCATTCCGACCGACGCTTGTGACGATGCAAGTGAGTTCGGAGGATCAACCAACGCAGCTTGAAGTGCGTTTTGTGCAGCCGACGAAGGACGCGCTCGGCTTCACGGCTGGGAATGGAGGTGCTGCGATCACGCACTACCGTGTGAGTTGGTGGGAGCCCTCGGCGACTCTGAATGCTCAAGCGGTGATGTCCTACGACGTGCGGATGACTGACGCAACAGGCGCTGCACTGACGTGTTCACCGGCGGCTTGCGTGTTCCGACTGGGTGCTGAGGTGCAGTCGCTGTCGTTAACGTCGCCTGCAGTGGCAGGAACGGGTTCCTTCCGCCTTGTGCTCAAGACGTCGAAATTCACGCAGTCGGTGTGCGGTGCTGGCTGCTCAATAGCGTTCGATGCCACGAGCGGCACGGTGAGCGCTGTGGATTATGCAGCTTCAGCGGTTGATCTGCAGCTGCAGTTGGGCACCAACGCTCGCTTCGTGGTTAACGCTGCCGGGGCTGCCTGTGTCTTTGAAGTGGTGACAGTGACCACGCTCCTGACCAACAAACTCCCCGTGCGTTTCGTTTCGGCGGCATCCGGGGCCGCAGCGTGTCCTCTGCCACTAACGGCAGCTACGTACACAATTCATGTGGAGCCTACGACCACCTGCATTCTAGCTTCGACGAGCGCGGCGGGGCTTGTGACTGCTGTGTCGGGTTTGGTAGGTGGCGACGGCGTCGAAGTCTCTCGGGACATTGAAGCTGGAACTATCAACAGGTTGCGGATCACGTTCACGGGGTCGAGCGCTTCTGGCGCCTCTGGAAACTTGGCAGCGCATACCGCTGACGTGGCACAGCTGCAAGTTGTAGCAAGCGACGGCACCGGAGCGTGTGTTGACGTGTCTGGTAACGTCTGGACCGGCACGGAACTCAATGGCGGGCTACTGAAAACCGGTGCGACGTACGCTGTGCAGGTCGCAGCTCTGAATTCCGTTGGACTCGGTGCACCGTTGCGTGCTACGGCGCTATGTCACGACTTGCCCTGCGCGGCTGGTGATGCAGCTCTTGCGCCAGCAGCTCCGCCTTTGGCGCCAATTGACGTCACGGTGGCAAGCAATCGTGCGGACCGTACGGCGCTGAACGTTGCTTGGAAGGCGCCGCCATCGGCCAACGGCGCTCCAGTGACGCAGTATCTCGTGGAGTACTCAACTGCACTTGCGCCATTTGCCTCGCGGCCGCAATTGTGCTCCAACTGCGTGGTGACTCTCACTGAAGGAACGACGTCTTCCTTGTCCACACTGACGCTGAGCGCAAATGTTGCGCTGACGAGTGGGCAACTGGTAGTGCTGACTAGCATTTCCCCTGCGTGCATCCTCACGGTGAGCAGCGTCAAGACGGCGTGGCCCGTAACTGGGACTCAAGTCGTGTACTACCTGGAGCGTCAGCACGGCTGTGACGCCTTCAGCAACAACGCCATCAACCTGTATTCGCTCTATGACTCTAGCACGGATAGTTCCGTCGTGGTCTTTCCCCGTACACCGACAGCCGACGATCACTTGCAGGAGTCGACGACTCTCAAGTCGCTCACACCGAACAAACAGTACGCCGTTCGCATTCGGGCGAAGAACAGGGAGGGATACGGAGCAGCGAACGTCGCTACTTTCATCTGCGAAGCCGGCATTGAGTCATGCACCGCGACAGGCTCCGTGGCTGTCACGCGGCAGCTCCCCGCGGCCCCAAAACTCACTGTTCCATCGCAATTGCTCAGTGCTGGAGTGGCTGGCACGACTTCCAACGCGTTGGGGTTCACGAAGGACACGCTGACGATTGGCTTTAGTGATCCTAATAGCTGGTCAGGACTCGAGATCGTCGATTGGTTCCGTGTCGAGTGGGACGCGAGCGCGGACTTCCTGTCTGCAAACAAGAAGACAGAGCTCGTGACCCCATCGGTGACGAAGGTTCCGTCGCTTTGGCTCACTCGGCAGCTCTGCGCGAGTTGCATCACCGCTATGGTGACTGCTACGAACACGCTGTCTGTGAGTGGGAACTTGGGGGCCACGTTGGGTTTAGCTACGGGTGACTGGATCATGGTCGGTGCTGGAACGCTGTCGTGTCAGCTCCAAGTTGCGACCACAGCGCCAACGGCTACGACAATCACGGTGGAGACTGGACATGGTTGTGCAGACTTCTCGGGCAAGACGCTAGCTCTCGATGCCCGCGAGACGTACGAATACCAGCTGACGACGGGGCTCGTCATGGGCGTCACGACGCATATTCGCGTCACCGCTCACAACTCGATGGGCTACGGCGTTCCAAGTGACAGCGTCGCGGTTGCTCCTATCACTTCAAGTGACCCGCCGCCGTATCCGAATGTTATTTTGGCTGCGTTGACGCCCGAGGACGAAGACGATCCCGATGTCCGCGTGAGTTCGCTGCGTGTGTTGTTTCCGCCGCCGTCGGACTTGAACGGGGATGGTGGCTCACCTGTGACCAAGTATCTCGTGGAATGGATTGACGTCAAGGAGTTCGCGAGCACTGATCCTCAGATACAAACCATCAGCACGGCGTCGGATTCCGCTGGAAGTGTCTCGGGGTCGTTTAGCCTCACTCTGGACACGACGACGTGCCTAAACTGCCAGATCCTAGCCCCGTTCAGTACGTCGGCGTTGAGCGCTTCCGCTTCCGCAAACGACGTGGAACGGGAGCTACGCAACTTGCCTAACGTTGGCGATGTGGATGTCACGCGTGACGGCTGCTTGACGAAGAACCAGTGCACGTGGACGATCACGTTCTTGAGTGAGCTGGGCGTGGTCCCGCCCTTGACTGCTACGAGTCGGCTCTACGCTGCAGGAGGAAGCGTTCTCATTACGGTGGCAGGAACGACTCAAGGGGGCAGTCTCGGCCTGGCAAAGTACTGTCCTAACAAGGCAGGTGATGGGCGAGCGAACTGCGGCTTCGTTGACGTGGACGCGACGACGACCATCCCGTACGAGTATGTTATCAAGGGCCTTGCTCCCGGATCGACATATTACGCTCGTGTGGCGGCGTTCAACGCACTAGGCTACGGGCCACGACGTGTGACGGCTCCGAGGTCGTTGTCTGTGCCATTTGAAACACCTTCGGCTCCACGATCACCGTTCAACATCGTAGCGCCGCCGATTCTTACCCTTGCTGGGCCCACGTCTCTTCTGGTAAGTTACGCCGCTCCAAAGTTTACTGGCGGTGCAGATGTCACGAGCTACGTGATCGAGTGGGATCCGTCTCCAGAATTTGACAGCGGTGCAAATGGCGACGCCCTTAGCCAAGTGACAGTAGCAGCTAGCACGCTGGTAGCAGCGACAGACGGCGCTTTCCGATACACTATCGACGGTCTCGCCACGCGCCAGTGGACGTACGTGCGCTTGTTCGCTGGGAATGGCAAGGTCGGCGCGAAAATGCCAGTGCTCACCCATCCAGCACGGGAGATGCCACGTGGGAAACCATCCGCGCCAAGCTTCGTGACCGCTGTGAATGACCCAGCAGCCGAACCTCCTGGAACGGCCCTGCTGGTATCGTGGCCTGAAGCTTCGGCTGACGTCCTGCAGTACCAGATTGAGTGGTACCAACAAGCAGCGTCGGAGCCGTTGTTTGGGGAGCCAGTGGTTCAGAAGGTGGAGTCGACAGGAGCGATCACTGGGGGGCTCTTCACATTATCGTTTGGGGACGGGAGCGACTTGTATCCGTGGCGACTTCTGCCTGGGACAGTGGACGTCGAGCATGGCGCCAATTTCCTCCAAACTAGTGAAGATCTGACGGGGTTGTTAGCTCCAGGCGACGTGGTGTTTTTCAACAAGCAGGCGTACTTGGTATCAGCGACATCGGGCTCCTTCTCGGCATCGCAACTTCCTCTTGCAGACGCGGCCAACTACCAAAACGTTGGTACGTTGGCTAATGCCCTGGGCACGACGGCAACTACGTACGCTGGGGACACGCTGTTTGGCGCGAAATTGTACACGCAATGGCGTACCATTCCTCTACCGATGGACGTCACCCCGGCTGACATGCAGGAGGCTTTGGAGCTGCTGCCCAGTGTTGGATTAGTCCGTGTCGAGAGAGTAGCGGGCAATGCCGTGGGCCGATTCGTGTGGACTGTGACCTTCACGTCACAGGTGCCGCGAGTGAACCCTGCGTTCCCGCTGCTCACAGCAAACGATCGACTTTTAGAACCAACCGGTACGACCGCCACTGCAAACGTTCGAGTGACGAGCGTTCCGGGGCAGGCTCCTCGGGCCTTTGGCTCCGCGGTTGCACGTGCTACTGGCGCCGACGGTCTCCTGAAGTACAGTATCCCGCAACTCGACACCGGCTCGACCTACTTCGTACGGGTAGCCGCAGGAAGCGAGCGTGGAGTAGGCGCCTTTACCTCGGTATCGGCAACTGGTGTCGCACCGACGCGATCACCAGTAGCGTTGTCGAACATACAGGCTCGGGCGCTGTCCCCACACCTGTTAGAGCTCTCGTTTGACCAGGTGGATACTTCCGGTGGGCGGGAGGTGGACGGCTACCGCATCGAAGCTGCTGTTAGCCCCAAATTCACGGATTCCACAATTGTTCAAGACTTGCCGCCGACTACCAAGTTTGCGCGTGTTACCACAGCAGCACACACGGGCCCATTCACGGCCGGCAGCACGTTCTCGCTGGCAGCAGTGGACTCGCCGTCTTTTCACGGCACGTTGACCAAGCAAGTGGGTGCACTCGCTTCCGCTCAAGCTCTCGAAGCTGGCTCCGCCTTCCTGCTGAGGCTCAAGCCCGACAGTACACAGGGCTTTGGTGCTGCGGACTTGCACTATATGTTCTCCCGCGGTGAGCGACTGCGTATCCGCAACGAAGAAGTGAGTGTCTGTTTGGATGGAAGCGTGGCGTGGCCTCTGCGGAATACCGACACTGGTCTCACTAGCACCGCGTACACGGCAGCTACAGCGACAAGAGGCACGCTGACACTCTCGGGACTGCTCACGACGGCTCTCCAAGCGGTGGTAGTCGTGGGTGCTCAGATCGCTGTCGGTGTTGCGGCTAATGGGCCGGCACATCCAGCGGCCTGCAAGGCCGTCGTGGCTGCCGTGAACACGGACAAACAGCACTTGGACGTCGTGCATTCGTGCGTCAACGCTCCGGCGAAGTTTGGTGCTGGATTGACAGTCTTCGTCGTGAAGGGCGTGGCGAGCATCACTAGCGATGCGTACACGGAGGCTGGCTCAATCAAGACAATCACGCTGTCAACCGCTCTCAAGAACCGCCTGGTGGACATCCTCGTGACGGGGACGCAGATTTCGGTGGGCCAAGTACCGGAAGACGCGGCGGCGTGCCGAGCCAAAGTACTCACAGCGACGGCCACGACACTTACACTTGAGCACGAGTGCGCGGAAGCCGCGGCCAAACTAGGCTCGCAGTTGCCCATTTACGTGCATCGAGGACCGGCGTTCCTGCCCTTGTGCGAGCGAGACGACCCGTGGAAGCAGCTCGACACGCCCAGTATTGCCGCACTCGTTGCTCGTCTCGCTGCGACTGGAGGTCGCGAACCGCTGCCGCTTTTCCGTAGCGACTCGGCCGTGAGTGCAGCCACAAACCTCGGCGCCGTTGGCGGTAGCAGCGAGGTGACGCTGGTAAACAAGATGGCAGTCAACTGCGGCGACTACATCCGGCTCGGACGCGCATCTGCGGATGGTCCGGAAGCCGATGGCCTTGAGGCGTTAGCGACGTTCCGTGTGCGTGGCAAGTGCGATACGAGTGGCTGCGGCTGCAGTCACACCGCTGACACGCGTCTGCAGCTTGGAGGCCTTGACGACCCGACTGCGTCCGTGAGTCTTGCTCCGAGACTGGCGCTGCTTCATGGAGGTGCTACGCGTGAGATCCAGAGGCTCATCATAACAGTCTCTGGGACCGGCATTGTCTACAACACCGGGGGCTTCCGGGTGAGGTTCGGTGACGAAGTGAGCTCGCTGACACTTGGTACGGGCGGCGACGGAGGCGCGTCGCTCAACGATGACGTTGGGTGCCTAGTGTGGGCGTCAGGGGGGCTCTCAAACGATGCTGCTCGAGACATGCTGGCGCTTGAACGGGAGCTCGAGAACTTCGCCGCGATCGATGACGTACGCGTCAAGCGCGCACTCACAGTGACGGCTGGAGCTCGAGCGACTGTCGAGTACACGGTGGAGTTCATGGGAGTGCAAGTACGCGGCAAGATGCCCGACCTGGAGATCCTGGATCTCGGTACAAACGGCTGCAGCGCTTTCGGCACGAGCACTGCAAGCGCGACGACGCCGGCACTGCGCGACCAAAACAGCTTTGTGACTATCTACCAGGCGCCAACCACACCTGCCATCCCCTTCGATGCCAGTGACGAGGACGTCAAGGCTGTGCTCGAGACGCTGAGCGTCGTCAGCAACGCGGACGTAAGCCGCGAGGTGAACAAGAACGGCTACGATTGGAGTGTGACGTTCGTAGAGTTTCCAGCGCCTACGAAAGAGATGGAGGCCAGTGCGTTCCCTACTTTCGCAGCGAACGGCCTCGCCTTGCAGGCTGTGCAGTCGCCACAGGTCTCTGTGACCCCGTTCCAGCTTCTTGCGCTTGACACGACGTCACTGTCTGGGGCTAGTGGTGGCGTGTCCGTCTACACTCGAGTGCGTGGCCACAATGCCGACGGCTGGGGCGTTGCATCGGCTCCTACTCCTGCGTCGATTCAACTCGCAGAGCAAGTACCGGACGCTGTGAGCCTTCCTCGTGCTGACGTACTCTCGGGCTCCCAACTGCTCGTGCAATGGGATGCACCTGCTCACGATGGTGGAGAACCCGTGACCGAGTTCCGTGTCGAGTGGTGGCTGCATGGCACTAGCGCTACTGCTGCAAAGTCTTTCGCTGTGGTGCATGCGCTCGAGGCGGCATCGCAAGGTGTGACCGACGACGTTGCTACGATCTCCGTGTCCTCTCCGACCGTGGGGACGAATACGTATCTCTCTGGTACATTCCGCGTGGGCTTCGACGGCCAGTGGAGCCCCGAACTTCCGTACGATGTGTCGGCCGTCGATATGCGCACGGCGCTTGTAGCGCTACCGACGATTGAAGACGTTCTTGTGAACCGTGAGCTGACTGCAGGGGGCTACACGTGGCTCGTGACCTTCTTGCAACGGAAGTACGGTGGTGACCAGCACAAGAGATGGCGGTCAGCGCTTGCTACTCAGCCGCCCTTCGGCTACAAGCTGGAGGTATCGGGCACCAACTTGCTGGCGTGCACGACGGCCGAATTGACCACGTGTGTACCGAAGCTAGCGACGACTGTGGCGGCACGTGCTGCGGTTGACTCCAAACCGGAGTTGCAGACGCTTGTGTGCGTATCCACCGGCAACGTCGCTGTCGATAACACGATGAGCTTCAAGTTAAAGGTGCTAGGTTTGGAGACAGGTCCGATCCAAGGAACGGCGGATGCGAACGCGCTGGCGACCGCTATCACGGGTCTTGGAGTCGTTGGTGACGTGGACGTCCGCTTCCGAGACACAGCACAGACGCAAGTGTGCTCTGCGAGTGCGAACGCAAAGGGTCTAACGATCGAGTTCACCACCGCACAAGGGGATATCCCACCGCTCGTTGCGACGACCAAGGCAGGGGTGGACGTCACGATCAAGGAACAACGCAAGGGCCGCGCTCAGTTGCATGTAGGGCGCCTCCCGTTTGCCCATGTGATCGACGGCCTCGATCCCGGCACTTACCACGCGCGAGTTGCTGCTTACAACAGCGTCGGCTTCGGACCCTTCCAGGAAGCTACAGACGCCAGTGGTTTGCTTCTGGTGGCGCACGCTCCTCCCGCCCCGCGATCGCTTCGCGTCAAGTCGAAGACCATTGACAATTCCCATGGCATGTTGGTGGTGTGGACGGCACCACGCGGTGACGACAGACTCACTAGCAAATACCGAGTCGAATGGGACTTCGGCACAGGCTTTTCGAGTCACTGCGGAGAGACTGTCGAGACGCAGACCATCGTGGTGACGAACTGGGCTCCTGTGACCGGAAGGAAGTTCGCTCTCCTCACTGCTGACACAGCAGGGACTCGGATAGGCTGCGTGGCTGCCGTTGATGCGAGCGGAGCTGTGCAGACCCTCGTACGGGCCGTTGGAGGAGCGTACGCTGGAGCTACAGTCTCAATGCAGGGCGATGACTCGGCGACGTATGACTACGGTCGCACCTACACCATGACGTTCCCTCAAGCCGTCGTGGTTCCTGCTGTGGGCTATGATGTTGCGGAGAACGAAGCCGTCGCGACGTCTCCAGTGGACATTCCGCTTCTAGACTGGGACCCAACTGATGCCACGTGCCCCCTGGCTGTCCCGAATGCTGTTGCGTCCCAACGGGTGACGTACGGCCCCGGACTCGATGAGAAACGTGGTCGAGGACGCATCGATGTCGACGCCAGCAACGTGGTCACTACCAATGAGTGTTCGGCTGCTTTGGCAGCTCCCATCGCACGGCAAACGGTTGCCGCATCCGCTGCCATCACCAACGCACTCAAGCCAGACATCCTGAACTTGGCGGCCAAGAGCGGCGTCTTCGAGAGCGCCGACCTCGCACGACCGGCGCTGTGCGAATCCTGTGCGCAAAAGCTGACCGCAGGAGGCGAGTTGACAGTCACGACGTCCTTGACGGCTGTGCTGGAGGCGGGCAACTACTTCATCGTCGCGGACAGCCCCACCACGGCAACCACCAGCTCGACTCTTCGATGCGTGATGAAAGTCACCGCGATCGTGACGGGCAGCATCACGGTGGACCTCGCAGACCCCGGCCGGGGCGCGTGCGAGCTCCCGGTAACGTACGAGGCCAAGGCGTGGCGCATCTCGCGGTTTGAGCTTCGCGCGCACACGATTCGAGACCTGATCCCAGGACGCGAATACGCGGTGCGGGTGATCGCTAGCGGCGACGATACGCTTGGAGAGAGCCCGGCACTAGCCACAGCAGTCACCATCGCTGCGTAAGGTGCTTGAAAGTATATTTGTGTGTGTACTACGGAGTAAGGGAAGGATGAATCTACATTTGCTTCCTGTTTTTGATATGGAGGGGCTGTCGGATGCTGCTGGTTTGTCGTGGATCCGTTCAGCGGAACAAGACAGCTTAGGACTCTATAGTTAATTGGGGAAATTGCAATTTGGTCAGGGAAACGGGTGGGCATTTGCAATTCGGTCAGGTGGTTGCTTCCTCTTCGACTAGCAGTGACGACCATGTCCCCGTGCCGTGCTCGTCACCCTGGATCTCAGTGTCTATGGCGAAGTGCACCTACCGGTAGCCACACCACCCAGAGCCGTTCGTCTCCGACAAGGAGAACACCACCACCAACTACGCACGGCGTGCAAGAAGATCATGGACGAGGTGCTGGACGTATGCTGGCCGACAACTGCACGCTGTGCAGTTCTTCCTGGTGTTCGGGGCTGTGGGCGGCCGCATGAACCTAACGCAGTACAGCGACACGGACAGATGCAATGCTCGTCCGTGGACGAGGCCTTATTTCCCAGGCCGCTCGAAGGCGGTGGGGATGTGCGCCGTGAACTCATGGATCTTCGGACTATGATCGACTCGCAGGGCTGCGGTCACTGCAGCTACTTGTTGAAAGAACGGCGTCAAGCACGCAACCAAATGCTGAAACAACGTCGCGAAGCTGCTATTGAGAAAGAACACAAAAGTCAGGACCCTCGGTTGAGAACGGGCCTAGTCGCGACGCGGCGGACACTTGAAGCCCATACTATCGAAGTAGCTCAGCACCTCAGCGCGGGGACCGTCATACATCACGTGGCCCTCGTTCAGGAAAACCACGTCGTCGAACAGGTTTAACACCTCGGGCGACGGCGGCAGCAAGGAGATCACCACCGTCTTGCGGAACGTTTTGGCGATACTGCGCTGTGTGGTGATGATGGCGGCGCTGTCGAATCCCGTGCTGACCTCGCCCATCATGATGACGTACTGGTTGCCGAACTCCATCTCGGCCATGGTGACGCGCTTGCGCCCTCCACCGGGCACGCCGCAGGTCATGGTGTCGCCGACGATGGTGCTTTGATAGTTGTCCGGTCCGAGCTGCTTGGAGGACGATGTCCGGATAGTGCGTGAGCATGGCTCGGAGCGGCGTCAAACGCAGCCTTGTTCTCCTCGGGAGTTCCGTTGATGAAGTTCTGCTTGTCACGCGTTTGGAGGCCGCCTCCGCAACAAGTGTGAGCGAACTCGAGTGCTGTGGTACAGCTGCCGGTAGATGCCCGCCCGCACGTCATAACTGGCGCTGGGTTCCCAGCACGGCACGGGGAACATGGTCGCCAGCCCCGGTCTCAGACATTGAATCCGTCCTCGCCTCATAGAAGCCACCTAACCGAATAGCAACCACCTGACCGAATTGCAAACGCCCACCGTTTCCCTGACCAAATTGCAATTCCCCCTAGTTCATTCGTAGCCAAATAGAGCCCCTCTTCCCCTAAAAAGCGGAACAAGACAGCACTGTCCGCTAATACTGCTACTATTCCTGCCGCGCAACTTGTGTAACAAGGCGAGAAACCATCCAGTTATGCGTTCCGTGATGAGGCAACGAGCTGAGACCGATTTGAACCATGGGATGCTACGCGCAAACCGGAACGACCACGCCGCAGGGCCTGCAAATAGTCAACACGCTGCTATCGCTCGTCGCTGCGCATTTCGATCTCGGTAGGACTCAACGCGGAGCACGTCCGTCCATTGACAAGCTTGAAACATGCCGCAGCCCGTACCCGACCGCTCCACGGCGACGTGGTCGGCGCACTACTTCGAGCAGCAGAAGGCGCTCAAGGGCAAGCAGAAGCTCTCGAGTAAAGTGAGGCCGGCCGCGATCGGTGCCGCCGTCGCCGTGCTCGGCCGCATTGTGCTCATGCCGGTCATGCTCCTGACGGTCTTTGGGGTCACGGGGTACCTCTCGACGGGCACCTTCCTCATCGAGTACAAGGACAGCTACTTCGCCTACAGTCAGATGGACCTCGTCATGTCCGGAGGGTGCACGCCCTGCCACACGTACTGCAAGCGGGTGCTGCATCAGTTCTACACGTTCCAGCACGAGGCGCTGATGAGCAAACCCAGTTTCGAGGACCTGTACACGGTCACGTCGTGGGATTACAGCGTCTTGACGGGCGAGGAGCTCGCGCTAGCTGAGCGCCTGGAAGCTAGCGGGGCCATTTGCTCCGGAGGTGTGGACGAGTGGGGCTCTCCGCTCTCGATCATCACGGGCACCGCAGCAGAAGTCGTCGAGATCATTGAGCTGATGAACCTGTCGGTGACCCCACTCGAGCTCGCAGAGGCCAAGAAAGGGATCGAGACGGCAGGCGAGTGCGTCACGCGGTGGGCGGTGGAAGGCCATTTGAGGCTCTTCATGTTCCAGGCGGTGAAGGACAGCATCGACTACTCGTCGATCCCGGCGGCAGATTTCAATGTGTATCCCGAGTACGCCGACTGCCGCCCTGCCGTGAACAACGACGGCATCGTCGGTGAAAAGTTGGCCTTGTCCACCGCCGGGGAGGACCTGGTCGCTGTCGTACCCGACATCTTGAAGCTCTTCCCCTACAGCTTCCGTAGCAGCCTCCCTGTGGTCGCACGGACACTCGCCACGACGAGTCCAACCATCTACAACGTCAAAGCGGTCAACCAGTCGCTCTTTCGAGGCTACTACGGCGGGTGTCGAGTCCGAACAGTGAACACGACGGGGGTCTACATCGAAGACTCGTGCACCCTCATCAAACATTGGACCAACTACGGGCTCATGCTCCAAGCCCCCGACGATATCCCGGCGTGCACGACTGGCAGCGACAGCATCTGCATCCACAACTACTACAACTCGCTCTGGGAGTGGGTCACGGGCACCGACACCACGCCTGGACGCGCGCTCATGAAGATCAGCGTGTTCCGCAATCGCTACGCGGACACGGTGGCTCTGAGCGTGCTACCAGGGATGGTCATGGTGCAGATGCTGCTCATGGGCATCATCAGTCTGTACCAGATCATGTCCCACAAGCAATCGGTGCTGCTCACGCAGATCTGGGCGTACCGGTGCCAGAACGGCCGCATGCAGGTGGTTTACCTGGCCCAGATCACGTACCACTTGGTGTACAATTCCGACTTGTACTACGTGGGCCTCGTGACGGGCACGCTCACGGTGGAGTCCGTGGCCAACCTCACGTTCAGCTTCTTCATCTTCTCGTACTCGTTCATCAATCTGGCCAAGGCGCGCTCGGGCGAGCAGCAACTGGACCGGTACTTCCGCCTCACGTGGGAGACCATGCAGATCCTCATCACGACGGCCGTGGCAGCGCTGCTCTACTCGATCCGCTCCAAGTCGCTGAGCTGGATCGTCGACTACAACGGCCAGCTCCTGCGGAAAACGACGACGCTGGGCAAGAAATACTGCGGCTTGCGCGACTCGTGCTTCCTCATGAACGTCAACCTAGCGGTCGTGGTCGCGGTCGTCTCGGCGGCGCTGGGGCTGCTCGCGCTGTCGGCGTCCTACTTTGTGCAGAAGCGCTACGGCAAGAAGCTGGGCGACAGCACTCTGTCCGCGCCGCCCAAAACTTCCACGAAGGTGGCGATCCAGGCAAAGGGAGCCAACCGGTACATTGTGCACAACAGCAAGTCGGCCAGCCTCACGGAGCTCAACAGGAAGGAGGAGCCGAAAGAACTCGCTGCCAACGCGTCGCCACCGCCGCTCACGACGTTCGAGGAGCACTGTCTCGGCTCGCCCTTCACCAGACTGTTCAAGGACTGCGATGACTTCGCCTGTGTGCAGTACATGGGCAAGCAGTGCACGAGTGTGGAGGCGCTACTGCTCACGGGCTACCTGTTCTACGGCCAGCACGTCTACCAGGCCGGGTCTGTGGTGCTGCTGCTGATGGCGCGGCTGATCCCTCGCAAACTGCTGCGCACTTTCAACGTGCTGCTCATCCGCTGGCACATGGACTCGGAGAACGGGACGCTCACGCACGCGTTGTCCTGCACGTGGTTTGCGGCCAGCGCCGAGAACTACAAAATATCCGAAGCAACGCCAGTAGCCTAGCCAGCCTTGTCTCGATAAGTTGTCCCATTAAACGTCCTGGTTGCTTTTGCATCAACGTGCACGTTGTCTGTCTTGGAACTGACTTAGGATTGTGCAAATGCAGGACGTACGTACATGTACAAGCTTTACATGTAGACGAGTGGTGCTGTATTGAAAACTACACGCGTGTTGTGTCGCTCACGACACCGGTGTGGCTTCCGAGAGTTTGTAGTTTTCGTTGCTCGCATGGTACCAGGTGCACGAGAGCGCGTGCGAGAGTGAACCGTTCTCCGGGTCCATGTGCCAGCGGATGAGCAGCACGTTGAAAGTGCGCAGCATCTTGCGGGGGATCAGCCGCGCCGTGAGCAACAGCACCACGGACCCGGCCTGGTAAATGTTCTGGCCGTAGAACAGGTAGCCCGTGAGCAGCAGCGCCTCGACTGTCGTGCACCGCTTGCCCATGAAGTTCATGTACGCGAAGTCGTCGCAGTCCTTGAATAGTCTGGTGAACGGGCAGCCGAGACAGTGCTCCTCGAACGTTGTGAGCCCTTGCAGCGGCTCCGTTGAGTCGTCCTGGCGGTTCGTCTTGTCGAGCGTAGCCTTGGTGGTGCCTTGGGAACCGCTATCCCGAACGGCGTACAAGGCAGAAGAGCGACGCGAGACCGAGGACGCGAAACTCTGGATGCTTTCCCAGTGTTTACTACGCTTCTGGATGATGAACGACAGCGCAAAGGCCACGAGACCCAGTACCGTCGAGACGAAGAGCACGACGAGGGCCAAGTTGACCGTAATGAGGATGCACGAGTCGTTCAACTTGCAGTACTTGGCCCCGCGCGCCGTCGTCTTGCGTAGCAGCTCGCCGTTCCAGTCCACGATCAGAGACAGCGACGTCTGCCTCACGGACATCAGCGCCGAGGCCACACACGGCGTGATGACAATTTGCATGGTCTCCCACGTGAGGCGGAAGTGGCGATCCAGTTGCTGCTCGCCCGAGCGCGCCTTGAGCAGGTTGATGTACGTGTACGAGAAGACGAAGAAGCTGAACGTGAGGTTGGCCACGGACTCCACCGTCAACGTCCCCGTCGCGAGCCCCAAGTAGTACAAGTCCGAGCTGAAGGCCAGGTGGTACGTGACCTGCGCCAGGTAAACCACCTGCATGCGGCCGTTCTGGCAGCGGTACGCCCAGATCTGCGTGAGCAGCACCGATTGCCTGTGGGACATGATCTGGTACAGGCTAATGACCCCCATGAGCAGCATCTGCACCATGACCATCCCTGGTAGCACGCTGAGAGCCACCGAGTCCGCGTAGCGGTTGCGGAACACGTTAATGTACTCTGCGATTCGGCCTTCCACGCTCGCGTCCACCTCGCTGATCCACTCCCAGAGCGAGTTGTAGTAGTTGTGGATGCAGACGTTCGTGGTGCTGCACACGGGAATGTCGTCCGGGGACTGGATCATGAGGCCGTAGGTCTCCCAGCGCTTGATGGGGCTGCACGTGTCCTCGATGTAGACGCCGGTGCCGTTGACGTGGCGAACGCGACAGCCAGCGTAGTAGGCTCGGAACAGCGCTTGGATGACGGTGGACGCCGGGTGCTTGGTGTTGTGCGCTGCCATCTCGCGCGACACGGACGGCAAGCTGCTGGTGAAGCTGTACGGGAACTGCTTCATGAGGTCAGGCACGACTGCGACGAGGTCCTCGCCGCTCGTACTCAGCACGAGCTTAGAGCCGACGAGGTCGTCATTCGCCACAAGCGGCCGGCACTCGGTGAACTCGGGGAAGACGTTGAAGTCTGCGGCGGGGATCGAGGAGTACTCGGCGCTGTTCTTGACGGCCTGGAACTGGAACAGGTGGATCAGCGCGATGATGGCCCACTGCGTGACGCACTCGTCCTTGCGCTCGACCCCGAGCTGGAGCTCCGCCATCATCTGGGGCGCGACAGAAAGGTTCAAGACCGTGATGACGCGCAGAAGCTCCGCTGCGGAGGTGGTGACGACGGTGTTGGGGGAGCCCCACTCGTTCACGCCCCCGGTGCAGATCGCCCCATTCGCGTCCAGCGCGTCCCCCAACGCCAGCGCCTCCGCACTGAGGACGCTGTAGTCCCACGACGTGGCCGTGTACAAGTCTTCGAACATGGGTTTGCTCTTGAGGGCCTCGTGGTTGAACGTGTTGAGCAGCAGCATGGCCCTCCGACACGGAATGTGGCAGCCCGTGCAGCCCCCGGTCATGACGAGGTCCTTCTCGTTGAAGGCAAAGTAGCTGTCCTTGGACTCGATGAAGAACGTGGCGCCGTTGAGGTAATTCGTGCACGTAAAAATCACGAGCAAGAGCACGGGGGCGACCACGATTCGCCCCGTGACAGCGAGAGCAGCGCCAATGACTTGGCCTCCGATTCTGCTGCCTCGCTGGCGCTTAGCCTGACGCGCCTTCCGTTGCTCAAAGTATCTGGTCGTCCATGTCGACTGCTGCTGCCCGTCTAGCAGACTTGCACTGCCCTGCTCAGGGACCGCTACGGAATGGGCCGAGTCGCTCATATCGACAAAGGAAAATACGAACTGCCCCAGGGTGAGAACGAGGGGCTCCTGCTTGCGTGGCCAAGTATTGCGCTTCGGCTTGGACGCCCTGCCCTACAGTTGCGGCCATGCTAGTCACATGGAACAAGCACCGCAGACTTTGCTTCGATGCTACATGTAGTGATGCCGCTGTGGAAATAGCAGCGAAAACGACAAGTTCACCCTCGTCTGATAAACGGCAGCGGACCTTCATCGCGTGTCCTCGGAGAAAATAAACGGATGATCTCCAGCGTTTTTATCTCGGGCGAGCGATTCCGGCGTTTCGGCGCAGTCCTCCGGGTCTGGTTCAGGGGCTTCAACATCGAAACACTGTGTTAGTACTCGAGGAAGGGAGCTCTGCATTGTATTTTTTCAGCAAACTGATCAAAACATCCTCTGCCAAAATAATGCCAAAAAAAATGGGAGAGCGAGCTGGTCGGTTTTGTGTTATTTATTCCTCTTGATCGAGCTCTTGTCGGCTGTGAAGGTCTTTTCACTCCAAGCCTCGAAGGCAAAACCTCGCGGGTGGAGGGGTCCATGGCCTCCTGGACGCAGCCAGCAACGAAAACGTCCGAGGATTCGTCGCGAAGGCACCCCTTTCGCCTCCATTCAGTGTTCCGGAGCCCCACGTTGGCCTCGATCGAGGTCGACGACCCCAGTAGGTCAACTCCGTTCCTGGCCAGCTCTCCATCTTTACTCAACGCCGCGAGAATTCCATCACGAAAGCGCCCCTTGTCACGAAATCCACCCGTTCGAAGCCCCAAGGTGACTGCAGTCCAGACCGAGAGACCGACCCCGTTCGTAGGAAGCTCGCCGTGCTTACTTGACGCTGCCGAGTCCCCACGAACGCACTCATCTCTACGTCATTCTTTCCTCTCGAACCCCACTTTGGACTCGTTCCTGCAAAACTCGCCTTCCTTGGTTGAAACGAAAGAGCGGCCTCACAAGCGGTCCTTTGTTCGAGAATCGTTTACGCAGGCGAACGCGTGGAGACGAACGAACAGGATTCAACCTCAGCGGACGGATTCGGCGTGGTCGATCACATACTACGAGCAAGAGCGTCAGCGGAAGAGGAAGAGCGCGCGATGGTTTCGTCAACTTCGACCTGCTTCCGTCGGGGCCTGTCTTGCGATCTGGGGCAGAATTCTAGTGGCGCCCTTGACGATGCTGTTCGTGTTCGTGTTCACGGATTACCTCACGACGGGGACGTTTCTCATCGAGGCCAAGGACAGCTACTTCGCCTTCAGTGAGATGGATCTGGTCATGTCGGGCGGCTGCACGCCGTGCCACGTCGAGTGCAAGAAGGTCCTGCATCAAATGGCCACGTTCCACCACGAAGCGCTCATGAGTAAGCCCACGTTCGAGGATCTCTACACTGCAACGTCCTGGGATTTCAGCATCCTAAGCGCCGAAGCGCTCGCGCTGGCCGACAGACTCGAAGCTAGTGGCGCCATTTGTTCTGGAGGCGTGGACGAGTGGGGGTCGCCGCTCTCGATCATTACGGGAGAGCCCGAGGAGGTTGTCCAAGTCATTGAAACCCTCCAGCTCTCCGTGGCCCCGCAGCAGGTCCTCGAAGCGAAGAAAGGCATTGAACTCAAGCACGAATGCGCGACCAAGTGGGCGGTGGAGGGCCATCTTCGGCTCTTTAAGTTCCAGGCAGTCAAGGACAGTGTCGACTATTCGTCTATCCCCGCGGCCGACTTCAATGTGTTCCCAGAGTACACCGAGTGTCGCCCCGAGGTGCCGAACGAGGGCGTTGTCGGAGAGAAGTTGGCGCTAGCGACTGGAGGTGACGACCCCGTGCTCGTCGTACCAGACTTGCTCAAGCTGTTCCCGTACGGCTTTACGAGCAGCATTCCTCCCGTCTCTCGAGTTGTTGCAACGTCCAGCCCCACCGTTTACGCGGCCAAGAGCGTCACGCAGTCGCTGTTCCGAGCCTATTACAGCGGCTGCCGAGTGCGGACCGTGAACGCGACTGGCATTTACGTGGAAGACTCGTGCACGTTGTCCAAGCGATGGCAAAACTACGGGCTCATGCTGCAAGCGCCCGACGATATCCCAGTGTGCAGCACGGGCTCGTCCAGCATCTGCATCCATAACTACTACAACTCGCTCTGGGAGTGGGTCACGGGCACCGACGACACGCCCGGACGCGCGCTCATGAAGATCAGCGTGTTCCGCAATCGCTACGCGGACTCGGTCGCTCTGAGCGTTTTGCCCGGGATGGTGGTGCTGCAGATGCTGCTCATGGGCATGGTCAGCTTGTACCAGATCATGTCCCACAAGCGGTCGGTGCTGCTCACGCAGATCTGGGCGTACCGGTGCCAGAATGGGCGCATGCAAGTGCTGTATCTCGCTCAGGTCACGTACCATTTGGCCCACAACTCGGACACGTACTACCTGGGGCTCGTGACGGGGACGCTCTCGGTGGAGTCCATCGCGAACCTCACGTTCAGCTTCTTCGCCTTCTCGTACTCGTTCGTCAACCTCCTGAAGGCGCGTTCCGGCGTTCAGAAGCTCGACCGGCACTTCCGACTCACGTGGGAGATCATGCAGGTGATTATCACGACCGGAGTCGCCTCCGCGCTCTACTCGTCGTACCTCACGTCCTTGCCGTGGCTGGTGGACTACAACGGCAAACTACTCCGCAAGACCACGGTCGAAGGCGCCAAGTACTGCGGCTTGCACGACTCGTGCATCGTCATGCGCCTCAATCTAGCGATCGTAGCTGTGCTGGCGTCCTCGCTGCTGGGACTCATCGCCCTGTCGGCGTCCTCCATGGTGCAGAAGCACAGCAATCCGTGGCGACACGTCGGTCAATCGCTGTCCCGCATTCGGCTCCGAAGTTTCGCTCCTGCCCCAAAGACTGCGCTCGAAAAAGTAGCTCGCGGTCAAGCGCCTCACGTCTTGGCAATACCCCGTGCGCGGTTCGCTCTCCTCGGAGGGAAGCACAAGCGCGTTGGCCCCGTCGACCACCAGCTCACCACGACGCGCACGACGTTCGAGGAATTTTGTCTCGGCTCGGAGTTCACGACTCTTTTCATGGACTGCGACGATTTCGCCTACGTGACGTTCATGAACACGCGCTGCACGAGCGTGGAGGCGCTTCTGCTCACGGGTTACCTGTTCTACGGTAAGCACGTGTACCAGGCGCCGTCCGTGGTGCTTCTACTTCTGGCGCGACTCCTTCCGCCCAAATTCCTGCGCACCTTCAACGTCCTCTTGCTGCGCTGGTGGGTGCATCCGGAGCACGGCGCGCTCACTCACGCGCTCTCGTGCACCTGGTACACGGCTAGCGAGGAGAACTACTGGATATCGGAAGCCACGCCCATTTCCTAGCCCGGAGAAGCAGGCGATTCTGCGTCTTGGTGAGGAAGCGTTGATGTGTAACTCAACCACGCCAAAGCAACTAGAGCAAGCAAGCGCGTCCATATCGAGGTTTCTAGATTGGGCAGAGGAGACTGACTTCCTACCTCATTCCGCTGCGCGCAGTTGATGTTGACACAGTTTGACGAGGTCTACGAGAGCGGCAGCTAGTCGAAACCCCAGCCCAGTCAAGCAAACGTGCTTGCACACGTCTTTCGGTGAAGCTGTTGGTATCGACTTGACCAAAGCCATCTCAAGCTTATTGACCTCTTACTAGTACAGGCGATGAGTAAGGCGATATCAACAATTCACACAAGAATGTCGATAATGCTCGTCTTTACCATCCAAATAGGCAACCCGAGCGCCGCTACACAGGTCGGCGATAGTCAAGAAAATATTGATGAGTTTGTGTTCGATCTAATTTTCCGAGACGAGAGTTTCTCGGCGGTGAAGGTGGAACAAGAAAGAGCAGAATCATTGAATCAGTGGAAGCATTGTGCTGCAGCTGGGGTCACCGGACTAGCATTGTAAAAACCGCGCTGACAAGAACAAGTCGTACAATTATTGGAGGGTGAACCTTGGCTAGCTTTCTCTTAAGCTTGGAGAGAGGGTTATCCACAGTAGATTTGGAAAAATTGGACATTATTGTTGTCTCTATAATATAGAAATTGGCGTTTACAAAGCTTGGATCGATTGTTACGGAAGCAGAAAAATATGATGAATGTTCCTTTTGGAGGTGTTCATATTTTAATGACTGGCGATTTTCTCCAGCCTTCTCTGGTTGGTGTAGAACCTTTGTTTGCTGATCCTAAGAAAAAGAAAACAATGCATATCTGTTGATACTGCAGCGTTTGAGCACTGGAAAACGTTTGGAACAATTGTTATTTTGGAAGAATCAGTGCGATTTCGTGCTGATCGTGAATGGGGAAAGGGTGAAGAGTGGCTCGACGTGGAATGTGGACGAAGGAGTTTATCGATATTATTAACAGCAGTGTGGTGCTTGAAATGTTAACTGAGAGCACAGGGCTAAATTTGAGAGAGGTAACGCAGCAACAATGCGTTTTTGCAAGTCCTGAAAATATGGCACGAGTCGTAATAATCAATCAATTCATTGTAAGAGTAGCAACGAAACTGACAGGAAACAACTATAGTAGCCAATTTTAAGGGGGAGCTGCGGTACATATCTCAGTCGGCCAGAATTTGACATGGTGACGAATCTTCCGGATTCGAAATTTGGGCCTATGGTGCCATTCTTGCTTTGATAATACTAGAAACTGGTAATTCAAATCACACAAAACGTTAGACCGGCTAAAGGTGTGGCGAATGGAACTCTGGGAGTGTTAGTTGACGTTATTTTCGAGTCATCGACCATATTTTGAACCATTCGAGATGAAGCTATAGATGCTGGTATCGATACCTAGCCCATCACCAGTTCTCGCGTTTGTACGGATAGCACGTGGGAGTGAATAAGTGCAGGCATGATATTTTCCTCTTTCTATACAACCGAGGCGTACTCCAAGTGTAAAATTAAGCTGGCACCGTCTTCGGGTCCACACCACGATGGTTGGAGATGAAATCCAGCAATTTTCGTTCGTGTGCTCTGTTGGATCAACCACGTACAAAGTGCAAGGGGGGGGCACTTAAAGCATTGATGTAATGGTTGACTGGAAATCTAGCGTTTCATTTGCAAACAAGCCACAGCAAAACATACATGTAGGAACGAAAGTGACGCTTTATGCTAAAAGTCAAACAGAAGTACCCGTTTGGATACCCGAATTTAGTAAGTTTCAAGATTTTTGCCAAGGCGAAGTCAAAGTAGCGCACTACTAGAGACTAACGCCGCATGCGGCCAGCTCTACAAGGCGGCGATCGATATCGAATACATACTGTACAACTCCAGCCACGGCGGACACGGTACCTCCCGAGCCGCAGCAGGCCTGGATGGCGCTCCTGAAGATCACCGTCGCTCCCAGTGTGCTGCTACCAGGGAAGATCATGGTTCAGTTGCAGATGCTTGATGGGGAACCCCCATTGAGCAAGGAAGCAGTCGGCCCTGCATGGACGTATCGAGTCCAGAACGGCCGCACTCTTGGGTGGTTCATTCGCCCAAGTCACCGACAACTTTCCAGCTTGTACATGCACGCGAAGTGTCGAGTCCGTGGCCAACCTTTTCTACGTGTCCTCATGCTACCTACGTCGGCTTCACCTTGGTGGCATGTCTGCTGTACTTGGTCCGCTCCAAGTCGTTGAGTTGGATCGTCGACTACATGTGCTACGACCAGTTGCTGCGTAAAGCGACGGCGCTTGGCATGGAAATACGGCGGTGTGCACGACTCGAGCTTCTCCTGAGCGTCAACCTAGCAATTGTGGTCGCTATTGTCTCGGCGGGTCTGGGGCCCCTTGCACGTTCAGTCTGCTACTTCGTCCAGACGAAAAAAGACCACAGATTCAATTGAAGAGGGTCGGTTGGCTTGCTCCGGAGTTTGAACGACGCTGTTGACGAGAGATTCCGCTCACGACCTTCGAGAAACTCTGTCTCGGCTCCCTTTCCACGGGACTGCTCAAATACTGTGATGATCTTGCGTGCGTGGCGTACATGGGCAAACGCTGCACTAGCGTCGAGGCTCTCTGACCGGTCTGACTGTCTTACCGACTATCGGACGGTATCTTGAGGACGACAACCTTTTCGAACCAAGTACGACGTCCACTTCCCAGCACGGTGGAAATCAAAGCCACAGTGGTTGCCAAATTCACTTTCATGAGTCGTTGCGGCCGCAAGAGTTTTGCAAACTTCCACAACACGAGATCACGCGACAGGAGTAGCTTCCTTCAGCCAGTACTGTTCCTCGCTAGCATGGTACCATGTGCAGGACTGGGCATGAGAGACCGTCCCCTCTCGAGAGTCCACGTACCACCGGACAAGCAGTACGTTGAAAGTCCTCAGCAGTTTTCGAGGCAGCAACCGAGCCAGTAACAGCAGCACGACGGAAGACGCCGGGTAGATGTGCTCTCCGTAGAATAAATACCCGGTGAGGAGCAGCGCCTCGACGCTGGTGCAGTGCTTGCCTCGGTAGCCGATGTAGGCGAAGTCAC
Organism: Phytophthora pseudosyringae; assembly: GCA_019155715.1. NCBI lineage: Eukaryota > Oomycota > Peronosporomycetes > Peronosporales > Peronosporaceae > Phytophthora > Phytophthora pseudosyringae. The sequence goes on from JAGDFM010000057.1 coordinate 100,633, forward strand.
CGCAGTCTTTGAAGAGCCTCGAGAATGGCGAGCCGAGGCAATGCTGCTCAAATGTTGTAAGGGGGACTCCGTGAGTAGTATATACTGGAACATTATGCCGGCAGTTTTTTTACTTTCCGTAATTTACCAGCGAGAACAATCCTGGAACGTTCTTTCGAGGCAGCTGCTATTTCGACGACGCAACCTCTCGACCACCTGCAAGCGAAAGAGACATCTTTTGAATCTTGAGGTAGTTTTAGAGCCGCTCGACCGACAACATTCGAACTATACATTGATAAATGCAATAGAACATTACGCCGGCAGTTTCTTACCGCAAGGAATAGTTCAGAAAACAGCGCGACGCCATCATTGGGTGGAAGTCTATGTGATACGCCTTCATTTCCGCTTAAATACGTCCAGAAATTCTGTCCTCCCTTCTTCCTCATGTCGTCTCGAGTAAAGATGAAAGTCTCACTCACATGTGTGATTGTTGGCGTGGCGAGAAGCGTGTTCGGTGTGGATATCGACGATGGCGAGAAGGTGACCAAAGCGAAGAAGGCGATCAAGAAGAAGATCAATTACTCGGGTCCAGTCTACGAGCTGCAGCTCTTCCTGGCGAAGACGGCGGACGACAAGTGGCTCGAGTCCGACTCAGAAGACGTGAAGAAGCTGAAGAAGGGCGAGAAGACTGTTGCAGTTGAGGCTTTAACAAGCGAAGAGAAGGAGCTACAGGGGGAGTCTGGCCTGCAGAAAGTGTTGGCGGGTATGCCGAAGCCATCCACGGACCAAATTCACGTGCTGGTGGTGATTCCGGGAGGGTGCTTCGACACCTGAGAACAAGAGGAAGCGGAAAAGGATGGAAGACGTCCCGGACGCTTGGATTAAGGCGATCAAGGACGAGCAGGTTATAGTGCTACCGTCGACTTGTGAAGATTTGAGAGAGCACCTGCTACGCGCGCTTCACGTCAAGGTCCCTCTCGATGACACATTATTCCAGACTGTGTCCTCGAAGAACACGACAGGAGAGCTATCCAGCATGTTGGAAAAAGTGTTTGAACCCGAACCGCGTGAAAAACTTTCACATATCACTGCGGGCATCTTGGGGGGTGTAATCGATCCCCTCGGGTCTGGCTCCGAGTTCGCCACTGAAGACACGTATCATCACTTGTGGGACTCCTGTTGACAAGATGACGCCTCGACTAGCTGCGGAGTACCGGTAGATACCGGTATGACCATCACTCAGTGGGACCGCAATCATTCCTGTGATTACGGGACGCTGATGATGGGACGCTGTTTACGCTACGGAGGATTACGGGACACGTGGGTACAAGATCGTGGGTACAAGATGGGATCCACGTGGCAGTCGCTGATTGGCTAAGGTAAGTCAGTATCCAGTAGAGAATCCAGTAGAGTGTATCCAGCAGGAGTATCCAGTAGACTTAAAGGTAGCACCGTGTTGCGAACTAAGGACCTCAATCAACTCACTTTGCATTCTGACATCAAGTGCTCAAGTGACCTTACTTTTACTCCCACATCGCGTTACTGCTGAGGCGTGTGTCAATCGGGAGCTTTCTTCGCAACGCGAATGCATCTACTTCTACTGGCCTCTCTCGACCAGATATGTGCTTCTATTACAACAACAGCAATGTGTGTGTGTTTCGCGGGGAAGAAAAAGCAAGTGGCCAGTGGAAGTGCCTGTTAAAGAACTGCACGCTAAATTGATATGGAAGTATGACGCTGCGCCATATATTTTTGGCTACGCTGCTGTGGGACTGCGAGTGCGCCTGTTAGCTATTCGGAAAGACGATATGACTGAACGTGGTGCAAAAGCGGAAACCATCGAAACGTACAATTTGGGTGATCTCAACAGCCGGATTTCGTTTTTTCTCGCTTTGCTCAACCTTTCAACTCTCTTCCGACCAGTTGTGGATCTTATCGAGCCGCTGGATGTACCCGAGTACGGCATTATCGAAAGAGGCAATGGTGTGCAGATTACGTTCGCAGAAGATTGTGTGATGAAGACGTATCCCCAGAGCATGCCAAGTGACGACATAATACGCAATCTGCGGGAATTGCATCGTCAAATGAAGATGCATTCAGTCCCGAACGTTGTGGAGCTAAAGAAGACAAAACTGAAAAAGAAATACGTGAAGCTGGCACCTGTTGGTCAACTTCCCCACCCGAAAACGTTCACCAGCTCCTGACGGCCTTGCGCGATATACTCAAGGCGCTAGTGGCACTGCACGCAATCAATCTGATGCATCGAGACCTGAGATGGGAAAATGTGCTGCAGTACCCAGGCGAAGGCGACAAGTGGTTTCTTATTGACTTCGACGACGGAGCACTATCGCCGGCTGCAAAAACGTATCACTTGAAGGCGGAATCGCATGCTCCTGAGATATTGTTGTCTTCGTCCCATACGGTCAAGGTTGACATTTGGAGCGTGGGCTTCCTGTTGAAGACGTCAATTATCCCCGATCTTCCGGCTGAATTGGAGACAATAAAAGCTAAGTGTTTGCAGAAGAATCCGATGAAGAGACCCACGGCAGGATCACTACTCAAGGCGATCGAAGCGCTATTAAGAAATTTTTTTAGCCCCTGAGGATGTTTTCATATAAGCTTAACAGTACATATAGCTTCCCACGCAGATGATTTGCAAGTCATGTGGTGATATGCCTATGTTTGCGAGCAGATCATCAAGAATAAACTTTAATACTTAAGTAGATACTAAATCTACTTCTTATTTTTTTATTCCTAATATATAAAGTTGTTAATATACAAAGATGGCGTACTCACCCGAGCAATACCTCACTAACAAAGAGCGCATTAAAGCAGCACAGAAGCGCTACTACCAGCGCACACGCGACGCTCGCTTGTCGTATCAAAAGAGCTACGACGACAAGAATAGATACCAGATTCGAGCTCGCAAGCGTAAGCCCAGAACCAAACTTAATGACACAGAAAGCGAACCTAACAACAAAACCGAACTTAACTGATTAATTAAAAAAAATATCAGATATAAAGTCAGCCCCAATATAGCAGACGATATAAAGTCGATCCTGATGCAAGGTCCAATAATTATAAAGTCGATTCTCACAAGATTAATATAGACGAAGATATATAGGCAATATGTTTGCATACGAACTCGCAGGATTAAAGAGATTAAATATCCAAGCTGTCAAATGGGGTAGCAGCTACCGGGTTAAGGTTCGTGGTAGAACTGGTAAGATGATATATGTTAGCAACATTTCACGTTCAATCAACAAGAAATTGGTGGCTAAGCAGTACAATGTTTCAGTTGAAATCCTTGAGAAGCATATGTCGCCCGACTATAAGGCTGATTCTAAGTACCGTTTTTACAATGGTAATCACATGGAATCACATCTATATGAGGGCATCGAGGCTACTGATTTCTACGATAAGCTCGAGAACGTTCTTTCGACTCAGGCAAGTGCATTTAAGGTAAATATTGCTCTCGGGTACGAGCTTGTGAGCAAAACTGATTCTGATGACACTCGCTACTTCTACCCGAATCTCGCTAACACTTATGTATTCAATAAGCCTGTCGCAATCAACAGCAAGGCGGATATTCGAAAGAAAGTGATTTCTGAAATCCGGTCTATGGAGTTGGCTGACAAACTGAACTACCCCAGCTCCGGATATAAGCTCAAGGCGATCACTGCATTCAAGATTTTCATCTACCATCGCGAGCATGCTCTTGAGGATAGCGAAGCTGTTATTCCTAAGATTATCCGCGAAAACAAGCATGTAATCAACTTCCCTAAGACCAACAACAAGTGCGTCTTCCACTGCACCGCCTGGCACACATTCCAGAGCGCTAAGAAGGATCCTCGCAGAATTCAGGCTCAGGTGAAGGAGGCATTCAAGCGCTACTGCTCTTTCAAGGGGGTTAAATATACGTTGAGTCTGTTTGGAAGCTTCAAGCCTATTGACCTACTACAGATCGATGAGGTTGAGGACTGCTTCCAACTTGGTATTAACGCATATAGCATGGATGTGGCTTCCGGAAATGTAGAATGCATTCGTAGATCGGACAAGGGGTATGAATCTATGGATATTCTATCACACGAGAATCACGCTCTCTACATCAAGAGCATCGATATGTTTCAGTCTAAGTATCAGTGTCCTAAGTGTGAAATGGTTTTCGTGAGCGGTGAAAGACTAAAAAACCACAAGAAAAATCAGTGCGAGCTTGTGAATATTGAGAGCTTCCCCGCTGAGCCAACTATCTACAAGCCAGCTCCTAACGCGATTCGATCACTGCTTACAAAGTATTCCATTAAGAATGCTAACCAGTACATCGACCACTTTTCATCATTTATGACTTTGAGGCAATCCTTAAGCCTACCGCGACTCAACACGGGGAGAATACTGTCTTCACGAACGAACACATTCCGGTGTCTGTATCAGTAGCTGATAGCTTAACCGAGGAGGCGCACTGCTTTGTAAATGAATATCCAAAGATGTTGCTTACGGATATGTTCAAATACATTGGTGATGTATCGGTGAAGATCCAACAGTACAATATCGATAAGTATAAGTCGCTTCTGCAAAAAATCATCAATGCCCACGGTCTAACAGGTATGGAAATTCCAGCGTCAATCTTGGTAAGAAGTACAAGATGGCTGATGTGGAGAGTTGGGTTAAAGAAGGAAAGTATAGCAGCTTCTTCCACTTTCATAGCAGTCTTGGCTTTGGTAAGCAAAGGTCCGACTACGGAAGACTTAAACAGCAGATTGATCAGGTACCAGTATTCGGCTTCAATTCTGGTCGATACGATATCAACTTGATTAAGAGCGACTTATTTGCCATCATTGGTACTGACAACATCAAATCTGTCATCAAGAACCCCAGCTACATGTGCATAGCTACATCGAACATGAAAATGTTGATATTAGCAACTATGTACCGGCTGGTACCAGCTACGATAAGTATCTTACGACATATTTGGGTGGATGCAAATGCGACGACAAAATTAGATGTGTTTGTGGTCTTGGTAAGGGTCTTTTCCCGTACGAGTACATCTCATCATTCGATGTGCTAAGTCAGACTACCATCGCACCTAAATCAGCTTTTGACAGCAAGCTCCGTGGAACAAGCATCACCTCTGATGACTACGAACGAGTGAAGTTCGTGTGGGGCTACTATGAAATGAATTCCATCAAGGACCTACTGGTCTGGTACAACAATCTCGAGGTAGTTCCATTTATCAAGGCTATCAAAGCCCAGCGCGAGCTATTCATGCGTTTCGATCTGGATATGTTCGCGGATGGAGTGTCGCCACCTGGACTTTCGGAGAAGGTTATGTATCAGGCCTGCTTCAACAATCTCCAATATCCGGATAAGAAACCTGCTAACGCATTCCAATTTCCAGCTAAGCGCATGGGCGGCTACAAGAGCCAGGATGCTAAGGCAAAGCGGGAATTTGGTATGGCACTTGATCACTTGGATACATTGCTGCAAAAGCAAAAGTATCTGTGTGGTTTATGCTACTGCCAGCTGACCGACGATACCGCTTCAGCAGATCGTATCAACAACAAGCTTGGACACATCGATGGCAACATATTGGTCAGCTGTGCCAAGTGCAACACCGCTCGTAAGGATATGTCGCTCAAGGGATTTCGCTATAAGAAGTTGCTTGAGTTCAACTCGGACAGGTTGGTGTATAGCATTGATAAGGAGGAAAAAGACATCTACGCTAAGATGAAGGCCAACATTGCTGGAGGCCCATCTATTATCTTCAACCGCTACGCTAAGCGCAATGAGACGAAGATTCGCGGTGGTATTTTAATATGACTGCATCGACTTTTACTTCGATCGTTCAGACTTTCAATATCAGGAGATGGACACGGACAGTGGCTATATCGCGTTCAGCTGCTAGGATCCATTCAAAGAATGCATCAAGCCTGAACTACGGGATCACTTCGATGAGCATAAGTACGAGTGGTTCCCGCGAGACTACAACGCTGAGGTAGCCAAGTTCGATCGCCGCACGCCTGGACTATTCAAGGAAGAGTGGCGAGGTGATGCAATGGTCTCATTATCCTCTAAGAACTACATCTGCTACCTACCGGACGAGGAGCACAAGGTCAAAGTCAGTGCTAAGGGTATCCAGCAGGGGCGTGTTCGCAATGTTGATGTACTTAACCCAGATGGCTTCGAGACAGTTGTACGGGACCGCATCACACTTCGGGATACTAACAAGGGTTTCAGACTATCGAAAGAAACCAAATCGATCATTACCTATACTCAAACCAAAACAGCGCTCAATTACTACTATGATAAGCGCCAGGTAATGTCGGACGGTATTTCAACGATTCCGCTTAACGTCTAAGGGGATATATCGAGCTGATACTTTTTCCCCCCTCTAAATGTAGGATCATGTCTTTTCAAGATCTACTAAAAAAACTCTACTATGATCCAAAAACCGGTTTTATCGGCACTCAAGCTCTGTATCAGAAGGCAAAGGAGTTAGACCCTAAGATTACTATCAAAATTGTAAAGGAGTGGTATGCTAATCAGACCGATATTCAGCGATTTCAGGATCAGAAGAAGCGATTTGATGGCAAAATAGCTTCACACAACCCCAATTCGAGGCAAATGGATCTTGCGTTTTGGGAGAAACGGCCAATTTTGACTGCTATCAACATCAACTCAAGGTTGGGGTACGCAAAGCTCTTATCAAACAAGACGGCAGCAACTGTGTTAGCAGCGCTTAAAGCATTTGTTCACCTTCACACCGTTAATATCCTGACAAGCGATAATGGAAGCGAGTTCATGAACTCACAGGCTCAAGAATTCTTCCAAACTAAGAAAATTGAGCACTACAACAACGAGCCCGGTGATCATGGAACCATGGGTAAAATCGAACGATTCAACAGGACCTTGAAGCAGAGACTAACTAAAATGTCTCCCAAGAGGATTACACAAAAGCTTTTCACCGATGTTATCGAAAACTATAATAGCACGTTTCATCGCTCGATTAAAATGACCCCAAACGAGGCCAAAGGTAAAGTCATTGGGTCAGAGCTGGAACATAATCAAGGTGAAGCAGAGAGAGTTGAGAATGAGTTCGAAGTCGGAGCAAATGTGCTATATCGACTTAAGAAGCAGGCATTTGATAAAGAAGCTGCTCGATGGAGCAAAGCCGTCTATACAATCGTTGGAATTGATGGATACCGAGTCCAAATCCGTTCGAAAAATGGTCATACCCTCTACAAGGCACCAAACGATCTTAAAATGGTTAAAACAGAGACTACAGATGCTACTATTAATCGAGGCGATATTCTTGAGGCGGAGAAGATCTTGGATCACAAAACGATACGCTCTGGAAAGTACAAATATCTGATGAGATGGCTTGGTAATGAACCTGACTCCTGGGAGCCACAGGATAATCTGCGGCTGGTTAAAAGGAGTATTGGGGTTCAAGATAGAGCTGACGTAGTTTCACCCCGCGCCAAAAAAATGAGTCATAATTAGCTTGTAAATAAATTTGATAGAGACATCCTCTGTAAGATTTTGACTCAAGTATATTGTTCGACCTATTTTTGCGAAAAGTTTGGAATTATCTGACTTGATATATAGCAATAAGATAATAATGTGCCCCGGTTGTTTAGAAAAGAACCGTGAGCTTGCTAAGCTTCAGCGGAAGCTATGGATTATCCAGGAAGTAAGCCGAATCAAATAAACCTTGATGCAGCAGCTAATTTCCGAAAAACGGTAGTAAATCATAAGTATCGCCATGAGTTGGAAGCAATGTTTGGAGTTCCATTCCATTGCATCAAGGATCGTTATCTCAATCTACTAAATGAGCGAAATCATATTTGCCATCCGTACTCTCCGTTTCGACACGACTCAACTATGCCGAGCTACTGGTAAGAGTATTTAAGGCTACTCATTTTTTATGATTCGAATGATATAGACACCATGTTTCCAAATTTCACATCCCTCGCTCAGAGAGAGCAAAAACGACAGGAGCTTCTTGAAAGAGCTCAACGTCGTGTTCGACAAGCTAATGCTAAGCGTGATATGTATGAAGGCGCATCGTGGGCAAGCGACGTAGGTAAAACTATTAGCATAACTTCCACATCAGCTCAGACAGACTCCACAACCGGGTCGTCTGAGCCCTTAAAAAAAACGGTGAGTGATGAATCCTCCCAAACAAACCATGAGGTATCAAGCGTGCAAAGCCCGCGACTCGACTGGGAACCAGTCTCAACTGACCCTGAAGTAAATGTTCGCCCCATTATGGCAGATGCTGAAGTAGATAACGGTGTTCGAATGTCAGATAATGCAACAAACACACTTCGTATTGATAAAACTGACAGAAAAATTCAGGTAAATCCTACGACATCAGATGTCGGGGTGGATAATAGCGCTCGAATGGTTGATACATCTGTCAATGTCAAGCCTTCAACAACAGATGCAGAAACAAATACATCTTCTAAACGATCAACAAATTCAAACAATCTTGACACGGAGGAGCAAGTAAATTCTCGAAAATGGATCAAAGCTTTCTTCGAAAAGTATCCCAATTGGGTTGCACTCAGAATTCAACCTATTCGAAAGCAAAATGGTAGAGAAGATACAAGGTATGTTCTTGGTGAGAAAGGTGCTTTGATCACGGTGAAGACAGGGCGGAAATCCCAAACCTACGGCACAATTGACTGGGTAGCCACTGAAAGCAAAATTCGAGACATTTGGTACGAAAGTGAAAGTCAATCGATCGATGAAGTTGATGCGATGCGCGATGAAGAAAAACGAACGAGGACCATTATGCGTTTAGAGAAGAAGCGAACTGGCGATGAATTAGAAGAACTTGATGTTGTTCTTAAGGATCGGAGACTGCCCAATATTACATTTGGTAGAAAAATAACTTCTACCACATCCGACGACGAGCGTAGTAGATTTAAAATGCTATGGATTATTTCCAAAAACATGGAGATGCTCGATTCGAATGGACTAATGAAGAGTATTGTACCGATTTTCAAGGATAACTATAAATCTGACAAAAGTTCATTAGAACAATATGTTTGGGTCAAGGATGGATCCGTTGATGTGTTTGGAAAAGAATCAAACCTGAAGCACACAGCAGCACTGAAGAAGATTGATTGGCAATCCACACTAAGAGAGTTCTTGGACATGGTTAAGAGCAGAGGCTTGGAAAAAAAAACTTACTATGGTTGGAGATAGCGATGTTGAAAGAGATGTCAAGGACTACAAGCCTTATGAAGATGATGAAGAGCGCGAGGCACGACATGGTACGAAAACTGGTTTAGATGAAGATATGGATAGAAATCTATCAATCCCTGATAGCGAAGCTAAGAAAATTCTATATGAGTACTACAAGAGCCTCTTTGATAACAAGATCGTTATCCCGTTTCGTCTTAAGCCTGTTGTCGATTCTAAGCATGGTGTAAAAGCCCACGCCACGTACTACTTTAGTGTACCAAGTAAGAATAGATATTTCAACGTTAGGGATAAGGATCGTAAACCTGTTTCAGGAAACGCTTGGACTGAGCTGATGAAGGTGATGCGTTGGATGGATACATTCCTTTCGCTTCTAAGTGGGTTGGAAGATGCCCATCGTACTGCAACTGATATCGAAGGTCCTGCAACTAAGGCGGAGAAGAAAATGATTAAGAACATTAACGACAATCTGAAGATTATTCGTGAAGTAATCTTCAACAATGCTGATGATGTTAAGCAACAAAGTGATGAGGTATATGAGGAGAGTGAATTGGACAAGCTTCATAATGACGCCGAACGCGCTTATCTGAAATATGGAGAAGCCGTTAAACAATCTGAAATCATACGTGAGCAGGAGAGTGCAGCGGAGAAGGAAGCCCGTACATCGAGTACCAAGCGTTCCAAGTCAGCCCTTAAGGCGGCAAGATATGCACTTCGTGCTTCATTAGCAGCTGTACGAGCCACAAAGTCAGTTTATGACGTTAAATATAAGGAATATTCCAACTTGGCTCAGGAGATCGCGGAAGAGGATGAACGTGAACGTGCTACCGACGAGTTTGCAAAGCGTGCTCGCGGAGAGGGGCTTAAAGGTCGTGGTTTGAGAAGAGCTGGTGTGGCTCCACTGGAAGGTGTTGTCAGGCGTGGAAGAACCTACAATCTCAATGAGATCCAGGGCTTAGCTACGCCAAGTGCCTACGTATATCGATAACTCGGTAGTAAGTACATTCGTATTCCTGGCCTTGATGCTAAGACACTTGTGATTGTACAACCGAATCGTCGAAAGTGCGGACCGAAGTGTCAGATCAGTGATAGTCTTCAAGGCATGATCAGAACTCTTGTGTATAAGCAACATATTGATCAGCCAACGTATGATAAGCTCAGCATCGAAGATAAAAAAAATGTTCAAGGAGATCCTTGCAATCACCCATCTTCAGTACAGCTTCCACAATAAGCTTACGGACCCGTTAGAGACCCTTCGTGCTGAGTACGACAAGCTAAAGGGGGAGATTGAGTTAGGAAATGATAACCCAAGCATTATCAAACAGCTCAAGTCTCTCACTGTGGATATGTACAGCAATCGATTGATTGACGATAAGGAATTCAAGCAAATTATCACTCTACTATTATAAATCATGCTCGCTCCTATTTTATTCATGTACGCAGCGATTTTAATCCTTATACTATAAATCATGTTCTTCTTTAACCCCCGCATTATTTCCAGCTCAGCTGGTAGCTATGGTGATAACGCCGATAACAATGTTGCTGAACTCAAAGCAATCATGAAGAATCTTATCATTCATGACCGCCCTCAGAAGACTCAGGGAGCTGTATGGGGAACTGATCTCGATAAGTCAATCCGGAAGGTGGATGCATCAACGCAAACCGAGGGTGGCCGTATGTGGGCTTACCAGCCGAAAAAAAAGACTAAAACTGTGAAGACGTTCGCTCTCTAAGAAATACCAGATCTAACTGCTCTATTAGCCATTCCGCGATATATACTATTTTTTCTCTCCGACATGTATCTCCATTATCGCATCTTCCCCCGTCTTCGCGTCTCTGATAGGGACGAATGCACTATCTCCGAGAGCTACGATCTGATCAGCGTGCATGATTGTTGATCCTATGACCTGACTCGGTTCATTGGTAGTTAAATTCGTTTTGAGTATCTTTACTCGGTCCGCAACCCATGGTTATATTCACTCGGAGATACTTGATCTCAATTCATCGAGACGTGCATGCACGTCGATTCGATCCTTTTCAAGAATCTCGATTTGCTTTTGCTGGTCCTCAATCCGAGCTATTAGCTTTTTGATGATAGCAGTATTCAATACGCTGATAGCGTTGTAATCCAAACCGAGCTGAATGCCCTCGAGATCTCCCTCCTCATCAACTTTCATGTTCTCGTTGTCCGTGTATACAAGAGCTTCTCCGCATACCTGCATCACGTCCTGAGCTATCAGTCCTACTTTAGTCCGGCCAGCTTGGTTCTTGTAATTGTAGCTTGATGGTTCCAACAATTTGTATCGCTCGATATCGACATCCAGTTTTTGAATATTCTCCTTCAAACGCCTATCAGACGATGTATAGACAGAATTATTGACGTATATGTCATCGTTAAACAGAGCGCATATTGTTATTGAAACAGGACCGCCTACGAGATTGCTCCATGCGTTGGTAGAGACGTTGTAGATGTATGTATTGGTTGCGATATTAGTAATGGTATAAGTAGCCGTTCCAGATACTTATAAACCGCACCTTGGTGCGGCTACATTGATACCAACTCGCCCGCCTGCTGTAATAGTCAGCTTTTTCGAGTTATTCGTCATAAAATGGAGATCATTGTTGCTGACCGTTCCTATGTATGCTCCATTTGTGCTAGTAGTGTTAACTCCATTTCCCAGCTGGAACGCGAATGATACAGGAGCCGCATTGCTCGATTCTATGTACAGGGGCATATGATAACTGGTAGTCCCATCGTTGAGCGCATTCGAGCATTTGATATACATATTGCCATTATTAAGCGTAATCGGAGCTGTTCCATAAGAGCTGGAAATATGGTGTGCTCGTATTGAATAACAGTTTGTCGGTCGTATCGCTTACTAGATAGAGACAGCCATTACCAGATGGTGTTGCAGTCGTTGCGCCAGGTGAAATGCATATAACATCGGATGATGATATTAAGCTAAACGTGTGCGGATAGCCGCTTTTATAAGGTCGCGTAAAGCCGATATCGAAACACATGCGGTGAGCCTGTGATGTAAATCCAGTCGTTGGTTTGTCATTCCAATCGATTCGTAATAAATCAGCCGATGTAGCCGATATACCTGCAACGAAAGTAGAAGGATTATCGGTTGATATCAGATTCAAAATTGGATACGTTTTGTTGTTAGAAGTTGAGCTTGTCCTTGACGCAATAACCAAGCCGCTGGTATCGGAAACCCTATATATATTCATGGTCTCACAGTTTGCCGTAGATCCATAGAAACGCAGGCAATTTGAATCAGATGTACCAAGAGGCATGAGGCATGATTCCTCGCCCGGACGAATCGAGTGTCATTGCTTTGCCGGATAAGAACGTTCCTGCGGTCAGTCCTATTAGTATAGTGTGATTGAGAGTTTGATACGCGGCCAAGCTATCATTCCAAAATTGAATTGATGGTGTTTGAAGGCCTGATCCTGCGTTAGAGAGCGCCAAATACGATAGCGTTCCGACTGATGTAATATTAGTTTGTGCTGCAGTCTGTAGCGTGCCCGTAATCGAAGTTGCGGTCAGCGATGTGACCGTTCCGATCTCACCAGATGCTCCCAGCACGAGTGCCTTGTTGTTTGCTGCAGTTCCAGGGGTGATACCGAGCATGTAAGTGGGCGCAGATGATACGCTGGAACCATTCACGGTTAGACTGCTACATGATAATGCTCCAATTCCACTAAGATCATTGTTAGTACCTGGAACGAGGGCTACACCTCGTGTTGCTGTTCCTGGGCTAATTCCTGTTATATAAGTCAAGCGGTAATCATTCTTATCGAGGTAAAGCGTCTGCGCATACTCATAGGTAAGATATCCACTGGCATCCAATGCTAGATAGAATGCACGGTTATAGATAGGCGATGTAAAAATTGGCTTGGGATATGAGAAACCTGAACTCATAGTTGTTTTTGTCTCGAGCTATATAGATCGAGTGATTAAAGACACGATCATGAGCGGTATTCCAGACTTCGGCGCTTCGTTGCCAAAAAAGTTCAAGTCTGCTGGTATGGGCGATATCCCTGCCCTTGACATTAAAAAAGCTGTTTAGAATGGTTGTCCTTGGACCGTCGTTCAGTGGTAAGAACTATCTCTGTATGTTTATCCTTAAGCATTCCCCACACGTGTTCGCACATTTAACGATCATTGCGCGTAATCCACACCAAGAGTTATACGAGTACCTCCGGGATAAGCTAGAGGATTTCATTACTTTTGCTGACCCTGATACTCCACCCAGCGTTGATCAAGTGCGTCACACACCCATGAGCTCGAATAAACCTGAGCTTGTTATCATCGATGATTACAGCAACGATAAGCTGCTCCAGAAGAACATCTTCTCACACTACTTTACAAGGGGCCGACACTTCAAGCTATCAACCATTTTCTTGAGCCACAGCTACTTCGCCACAGACAAAATGATTCGATTGAATTCAGAGTACGTAGCTATCCTACGAGCGAATTCAAAGCGTGATTTACAGATGGTTGTGAAAGATTTCAATATCAAGGGTGCAGATGATCAATCGTCTATTACTACAATAAAGCCACTGAACGAAAAGGACAGATGTTGTTCATCGACTCTGTGAAGGGACAAATCCGGTACAACTTTGATAGACCTATTGCTATGGATGAGTAATTCCAATTAATCAATCAGAAAAATGCTTAACATCATATACAACTAAAATGGCGAGCTTTCTCAAACTTGACAGTACCAACCTAATCCATGATGGATACAACTCAACTTGGAAATACTCGTTCCCTGGTTCAGCTGCTGACTTTCGTGATGTAGTATGTGCAGTCCAAAGCATCAGCATGTACAACTCGGAATATAATATCGACGCGATGCAGTTCCAAAACACAAGTTTCAAAGTCGAAGTCCCGACTGCGGCTACTACCTCTACTATCAGTATTGCTCTCCCGGATGGTATTTATTCTTACGATGATATCAATCGATGCATTCAGACAGCCCTGGTCAATGCTGGGGCATATTTGATCGATCCGACTGGAAACAACGTATTCTACCTAAAGCTGAGTGAAAACAGTGTTTATTACGCATGCCAGGTAGATTTTTCTCCGACGCCCACAACGTTGCCCGTTATCGGGGGTACTTGAACAAGACCAGCTACGGGTCTATACTCAACCGGTGGCACTGGATTGCCTACTACCACTCGCGTCCCTCGTCTTATCATCGATAATGCTGAGTTTGGAAAGGTAGTTGGTCTGACTGCAGGTACATACCCTTCAGCTTCTGCTACAGTTGCCAGCGCTCAGCTATCGAACATCATTCCACAGATTCACCCCACCAGTTCATACATCGTTCGTTGCGATTGGATCAAAAATGAATATGTTGCTTCGGGTGATATTGTTAGTGCATTTGATAGAGGTGATGCAGCAATTGGCCAGCTAATTTCGTACAAACCCAGTCAGTATGCGTGGATGAACTGTTTCAATGGATGGGGAGATCAACGATCACTGTCAGCATCTACAACCAAAATGACAAGAAGGTAATCTTTCGCGATACTTCAGTCTCGATCATGTTGTTGCTGAGACCAAAACAATAAGTTAGGTAATGCTACTTTTTTTCCCTTACAAACGGAATGAGCCAGCTACCATAGGCTTCTTTCGCATAGCACGGATCTTAGCCATGTGATCCTTAGCTTCTTGCGAACCCTTTGCAAATTTCTTACCCTTTGGCTTGGCAACGCCTACTCTATACCGACGACGGACCTCGCCTCGAATAGACTTGATTAGGTCTTCGTGCTCAGGTTTGGTCGCCTTAGATAGTAGGTACTTCTCTCCAGAATCGACTACATCGGTTAGAACGCCTTTGCGTTTAGCATACGAAAGAGCACGCTTTGCACCTTTCTTAACATCAGTCATAGTTAGTCGTCCTCCTTCCTTATCACTGTCAGAGTCATAAACACCGATACCTGTTAAAGACTTGATCGCTGCTCTCGCCGGAACGACTGCCTGTGGGGCTCCGAGTGCGGTTGCAAGAGCGGGCACAGCTGTATTGGTCGCTTGAGTTAGCAATCCGGAATCCTTCAACGTCTTATAACCCTTTTTAATAGTGCTCCATACCTTGGACCAGACTGATCCGCCTTGGGCCTTCTTGTATCCTTTCTTGACTTCGTGTCTTGTTATGTCAAGACGCACACCGCGACCTGTCTTGCGAGCCTTGAGCGCCATCTCATACGAAGCGGGATGAAGATGGATAACAGACCCACACCCTTGAGCTGTTCAGCTGTAAGACTTAGCTTACCAGTCTTAAAACCTTTGGTTAGCTTTGGTGCTGGGATATCTCTCGAAATCGTTAATTCACGATACATTGTTGCTATATAGCTTGAAACATTTTATGAAAGAATTGTCAAATTCAAAGTCTTGAATCGATTTAGTAGTTTCATCTTATTTTTTTGCTTGCAATATAACCACAGCATACACCAAATTCCACAGTAATCGCCATACGTACCTTGGAATTGTTTGGGATTGTACTTCCCGATTCCATACTTTGTTGGAGCTGCCTCGCCCATACTGTCGAAGAATTCGTTATCATGAACAGCCTGCCAGTGTCCTACATCAAGATTAGGTGGTCGTAGAAGAATAAGATATGAACCTTTCTTCGGGAGCGGCTTCGTTATTTCACTCGATTCATAGATATCATCCAGATGTACTCCAATTTTTTTCGCGAGTTCGATCAGATCATGATCGGACGTAATGGGTTTGATAAGGTCGCTCATAATATTTAATTTCGCTCAAACTATATTAGAAACCATATACAATCAACGATGAGTGAAACTCAACTATCCGACCATATTTATACCAGAGCTCGCTCAAGAGCGACCCGGAGATCAAGGTATCTTCTGGCAAGCGAGTACCGTTTGTAATCGATCTCAACCAGGGATCGTATCATAATGGTGTTATTACTATCGATGCAACGGCTCAGCTTAACGGCTCTGAAGGATTTGCTTGCCTTCGCGATGCATACATCATGCTACCCTACAAGGTCTCAATGAAGAATGGTGCTGCTGCTCAGACCGCTGCTGCCAATCGCTTCTGTGCTACTTTGAAGTGTGGCAATTGGAATGTCATTGATAGCATGTCGCTTGAACTAAATGGCAAGATCATTGTTTCTATGGCTGACTATAAGCTCTTTTGGAACAATGTCCGCGCGCAGACAAGCTATAGCTCTCAGTACGTTGAGAAGCATGGAGCAGAGTCGTTCGTTTACCCGGATGCTGCTCAGTCTGTTTTGTACAGTTCCACCACGAGCTCGACTACTGGAGATGGATACTCAAACACTACTGCATTCTCATCTTCGTTTGCTACCACCGGTCCCTCTGGTGGTGCGTCCATCCCTAACGATGGCTTTGTTCGCCGACTTCTGTCGAGCCCTCCCAATGCTGGCTCTGATTTCTCTACGTCGTGGCCGTCTGTAGGTGGAGCTGCCGCTTCTACCACTATCTCGAATCAGACTGCTCGTGGTGCCTTTGTAGCTGGTGCTGCTACTGCTAACGCTATCATGGGAACGTGGAACTATATGCTAAAGGTTAAGCTAACCGACCTCCACCCCATCTTTAAGGAACTCGACCTCATGGCTAAACCTCAAATCCGTCTCCGTTTCCGCGTCAATCAGGGTACTTCGTCTGTTGCTGTAGATGCTTCGAAGGGTATGTCGCTAACCAGTACCACTCTTGCGAGTGGTAATGTCTGCCCTGTGATGGTTGCTGCTTCTTCCACCGGTAACCCTATGGCTGGTGTTCTTGCAGCTTCTGCTCCATTCAGCATTTCTTGGGGCGCCGTAGTCAATGCACTTGAACCTACTATTGATGGCACCTACATGCCATTCACCACTTCCCGTCTGTATGTACCGTTCGTACATCTTGAGAACCCTCAGGCAATTATCTCCAAGCCCGTGAAGAAGGTTCGATGCAATGATTGCTACGCACAGTGGTTCAATCAGCGCGCTGGTACTGGTAAGCAGTCGACTCAGCTTAATGCTGCATTTGATCTTCAACTATCGGCTTCTGTTAAAAATGCTAAGTATGTTACCCTACTCCCCTTCGCTGAACAGACCGGTAGTTTTGCTTCTGCTGCTGTACAGGAGTTCCAGAGTCCGTTTGATTCGGCTCCTTGGACTCTTCACCCTGGTTCGAGCATTCGCAACTTGAACGTTCGTATTGGTTCTCAACAGACGTTTGATATCAGTCATGACTACGATTTCCACCACTTCACTAACGAAATCGCTAAGATTGCTTCGATTAACGGTGAATGGACTCCTTGACTATCAGACGTGGTCGCTAACTAACCGTGTTCTCATTGCTGATGTTAGTCGCCTAACGGAACGTGATGTACCTCAGGCGATTCAGGTTCAAGGTGTTAATGCTGGTTGCCAAGGTACCAACATGCTTGTTTTGGTTGTGAGTGAGCAAGAGCTCTCCTACGACCGTCTAACGGGTGAGGTTCTTGATTTTACCACAGCTTAATAGCATAGCTTAGATTTAAAAAAAAAACTTTTTTCTTCTTAATTTAACTCCTTCAGTAGCTTCGGACACTTCTCAATAACAAATTGATTCTTGCGAAGGTAGTCAATATAGTTCGAATCCATTCGGCTAATCTGCTTGAGAGTCTTACCACGGTATTTTCCCCAAGTCATCATGTATGAATTATCGTTATTGAGAAACTTGGAGTGTAGGAATATCTTGATATCCTCGCTAACGTTAAGACTGGGTTGGTTGTGCAACCATCGACAATAGCCAGGATCAGAAGCATATACTTCCTCAATGGCCGTGTCCTTGTATTTCCCAAAGGTTAGTTCGATCATCATGTTATCAGTGGGGTGTATCTATATACATACACCTTTAATTTTTTGAGAAAAAAATAATTAGGAAATTCAGAATTTAGCAACCCATGGATTCGAAGAAATCTTCAATGTCATCAAACTGTTGGATGCGTTGATTCATGAATTTTGGGTGGAAGACCAATTCTTGAATGCATTGATCATATTGTTTCTGATATTCAATAGTTTTAGTTTTCTTTTCAATCACTCGATTTAAATCAATCATTCCATGTCTGAAGATATTATATTCATATAACTCTTCAATTTGGTTTTGTAAATATTCCTCTTCTGTCGAATACAAACAATCTGAGCTAAACAAACAGCTACGGTTAGCATCATAAAACATATCAAACATATTGATATAGAAAATATCAATATCACCGCCTTCCCCAATATTAAGATAGCGTGGGATCCAAATATTACTTGGGAAAATTACTTCTTTTTGGATATCACTATTATGGATTTCTACATAAATTTTGTGAGAAATCACCACTTTCAATCAAGTCAAGAATTAGTTCAAGCAATAAAATATTTAATTCTTGATCCTTAATACTCTCCAAAACCCGAATCCAAAACTGATCATTAGATGCAACTACACTCATAGCCAACATTTGGACCCCATATATCGTCAGTATTCTGATAGCAAAATTTGCTATACGACCATTGTGATGCTTTGATAATAAGAATTCGTATGCGTTCATGGTTATTATCGTTATGGTCGGTTGGTTGGATCGGTTGATCGTATATATGATATGGACTTTATCTAACTAAGATTCTTATATCAGGATCAATCGACTTTATATACCAAATTTTGGCAATGCGTTCCCAGTGCTCGAGCTGATCTGAAACCACCCTAAGATGCAAAAGGCGTTGTATACGCTCTCAGGTGGTCGAGAGGTTGCGTCGTCAAAATAGCACCTGGTCCGAAAGAAGGTTCCAGGAATGTTCTTGGTGGTAAATTACGGTAAGGAAAAAAACTGCCGGCGTAATGTTCCAAGTATTACTACTTCCGTGGTCGTACGGGAGGATCCTAGACGCCGAGGAGACAGATCTGCGTTGGAGTGTCTCCACTGCTGTCGGCTGCGGACGGATCACAGCTCTATGACGTGGCAATGCGAGTGCTAGCAAGGATGATCTTGGCTGGCCAAGAGTGAAGCTCTCGGGTGCCCACCGTCCCTGGCTTATCCTGCTGACGTAGCAGGAAATCTCTTGGGGGCGACAAATGCCTTTTTGAACGATGTAGGACGTCGTGGCTGCCACGAGTCCCAGTGCAGTCGATAGCATCGCGATAACGATAGCCAAGTTGGCCTTCATGAGGATGCACGAGTCGTTGAGACCGCAGTATTTGGCCCCACGCTCCGTGGTTTTGCGCAGCAGCTCCCCGTTCCAGTCCACGAGAAACCCCAGAGACGTCACGCGCACCGAAACCAGGAGCAGCGCGACGCACGTCGTCATGATCACTTGCATCGTCTCCCACGTGAGTCGGAAGTACCGGTCCAGTTGCTGCTCGCCCGAGCGCGCCTTGGCCAGATTGATGAACGAGTACGAGAAGGCGAAGAAGCTGCACGTGAAGTTGGCCAGCGACTCGACCGTCAACGTCCCCGTCGCGAGTCCTAGGAAGTACAAGTCCGAGTTGCGCGCAAGGTGGTAAGTGATCTGAGCAAGGTACAGCACCTGCATCCGCCCATTCTGGTATCGGTACGCCCACGTCTGCGTCAAGAGCACCGATTGCTTGTGTGCCATAATTTGATACAAGCTGATGGCCCCCATGAGCAGCATCTGCAGCACCACCATCCCCGGCAGAACACTCAGCTCGACCGTGTCCGCATAGCGATTCCGAAAGACGTTGATGTATTCCGCGATGCGTCCGTCAACGCTTGGATCGACCTCGCTGACCCACTCCCAGAGCGAGTTGTAGTACTTGTGCACGCAGACGCTGCTGGTCGTGCACACTAGAATGTCGTCCGGCGACTGGATCATGAGGCCGTACGACTCCCAGCGCTTGATGAGGCTGCAGTTCTCCTCGATGTACACGCCGGAAGTGTTGATTTCACGGACGCGACAGCCTCCATAGTACGCGTGGAAGAGAGACTGGATGACGGTCGTCGCTGCGTGGACGGTGTTGTGCGCTGGCATTGTACGCGACACAGGCGGCAGACTGCTCCTGAATTCGTACGGGAACTGCATCAACAGTTCGGGCGCAACCGCTAGCAGGTCCTTGTCCCGTGTCGCCAAGGCCAGTTTGGTACCGATGATGCCATCGTTCGCCACCTCCGGGCGGCACTCTGTGTATTCAGGGAACACGTTAAAGTCAGCAGCGGGGATCGATGAATAGTCCAAGCTGTCCTCGACCGTCTGGAACTGGAACAAATGGATCAGCGCCATGATGGCCCACTTGGACTCGCATGTGCCTTGGAGCTCGATCCCTTTCTTGAGCTCTGCGACCATCTGAGGCGCCACCGAGAGCTGCAGCATGTCGATCACTTGGAGGATTTCTTCTCCTGTCGCGGTCACGACGATGTTCGCAGACCCCCACTCGTTCACGCCACCGGTGCAGATGGCACCGCGAGCGTCAAGTGCGTCTCCGAAAGCCAGAACCTCGCTACTCAAGACGCTGTAGTCCCACGACGTCGCCGTGAACAAACTCTCGAAGGACGGTTTGCTCATGAGCGCCTCCTGCTGGAAGGTGTTCGCCTGCAGCAACGACCTCCAACACGGCACGTGGCACGGGCCGCAGCCCCCGGTCATGACCAAATCCATCTCGTTGAACGC
This sequence comes from Phytophthora pseudosyringae, assembly GCA_019155715.1. Lineage (NCBI taxonomy): Eukaryota > Oomycota > Peronosporomycetes > Peronosporales > Peronosporaceae > Phytophthora > Phytophthora pseudosyringae. Next base: position 121,452 of record JAGDFM010000057.1, read on the forward strand.
AAAGTAGCTGTCCTTTGCTTCGATGAAGAAGGTGCCGGTCGTGAGGTAATCCGTGCACACGAAGACGACCAGCAACATGATCGGCGCCAGCACGACGCGGCCCGCCACTGCGAGACACGCTCTGATCACCGCCGGTCGCAACTTGGTGGCCAGCGTCTGCTCCTCGTCCAGAGCCTTCTGCTGCTCGAAGTACAGCGTCGCCCAAGTCGCGCGCTCGCCAGCTCGTCCTTGTGGCGCGGCCTCTGCGAGCGGAACCAAGCGGCGACAGCGAAGAGGTGACTAAACGCCTGCACGTGAACATCGGTCGGCTCAGCCTGTTGCGTGCTCATCCAAAGGCGTGTCCGGCGTCATGCACAGCACTCCCCAAACACTAAACGGTACTGCATCGATCAGCCAAGGCCTCTCTATATTTGAGGCGGTCTACGCTGTCCGTCACTGCAACACGTACAGGAACGTCGTACATGTCTGCTTTCGTTCGCAGATTGCTGCCGAAATAGACGACAACTTTGACTGACAACGACCCATTTGGCTCGGCTCACATTGGAAAGGTAGACTGCAGACCGCTTTCGGTTCCTCCTTACGCTGACTGCACATCCGCGACGGACCTTTCCTCCAGGAGCTTCTGCACCTTGCCGTCGCTCTTGCTGCGCGGGAAAATGACGATGAGGAACACTTGGACGAAGCACAAACACCCGCTGACAACGTTGGGCACCAGAACGTAGTAATTGCTCTGCATGATGCCGTAGATGGACCACAGCACGCCGTTGACGGCCCCTGAGATGGCCATGGGGGCCGCGATGACCTCGGAGTTCCTCGTCTTGACGACGTTGCCGAGCTGCAAGAGCGGAGCGCCAAACATGATGACGGCCAGGACATCCGCGCAGTATCCCAGCACGTTGGCGATGTCGCCGTCGACTTGCGAGCTCAGGAACCGGTACAGGACGAGAGCGACCGTGACGGCGACGACCAAGACGAAGAAGGCGACGTAGCGCAGTCGAACGGTTTTCTCGTGCAGGATGCAGACGCCCGAGAAGATGGCGCCGAGCACGGATCCGAGGCAGTTGACGGCCCCAACGGGGAAGAAGGAGTGGTCCGCCAACGAGTAGATGACCCAGCCGGTGGACTGCGCGTACATCATGGCAAGCGGGTAGTAGTTGATGCCCACGACGCTCCACTTCTTGTGCGCCGTCCACATTCCCGGCACCATGCTCAGGAAGATGCAGGCCGTGGCGATGGTCGAGAGGACGTTGACGATTGTTTCAGCCGTGTCGGACGCCATGCTGGACGAAGAAGTGGTTTGCTTGACTCGGTGATGAAGAAATGGAAAATGAGTTGAAAGCCAAGAAACGAGTGCTCAGGGCCAGGGAAATGGGAGGCGGGGGGAGAGGGGGGGGTCGACTTCAGCAACCCCCTTTCAAGCATCAGCGACGCCGTGAACGTTTAGAGGGGAGGCGTAAGCATTTCCCACCAGGAGCGAGCGCTCAGCACTGCGAGATGCTTTACCAAGTTTTCTGGTGGATGGTGCAGCAAACCTGAAGATCGGACGTTGAAGTTGGCTGGGATTTTGCTGTTACACTTCAGAATTTTTGGGAAACAGGTTTTGCACGGGTCGAACGACGAGGAAATGCGTCACACTGACCAATTGTGAACGGGCCTGTGCTGGCAATAAAGGCATCGACCCCAGCGAGCTGTTGGTCAACATATTGAAGTTCTCAGAGGATTATGTACTCAAATGTTGGAACTTCAGATCCTGTCCAACTTCGCGTTAATTCGTGTAGCCAGCAAATCCGCAGGCCGGAGTCGCAAAGTTGGGCACGAGCTTGACAACCATCGGCACCGCAGATCCGGAGCAAGTGAAAGCGCAGCCTGCGTGGTTGCAGGTGCCCTGCCCTAAAGTCACTGTATAGGAAACATACCTGGCTGCGCGTACGCACTCGATGATGTATTTTGTAAATACGGTGTAATGTTTAACGACTTAACCGAGATCTGAAAGCTGAAGCACCTGTGTGAGTTGCTTGTTGATACTAAATACGCAAAGGAACGCTTCTTCATCCCGGGGCGCTATACGCTTGCCAGCTTTTGCTAGCAATCGTGATACGTGGGCAGAAGGGTCATCCACGGGGGGCTAACGCTGTGCTTCAGAACTTGTTAGTCACTCGATGGAAATCACCTTGAAGTTTGCCAAGGATTGTGCAAACCATTTCGCCGATCCCTCTCGTTGCCCTCGAACATGAGAGCAGACCCCGTACGGAATTGATCAGCGGCCAAACTTGGACTGCGTCACAGGAGCCCACCACAACGAAGGTCAAGCGAAAAGCAAGGAAATGTGTACTGCCCCACGTAAATGGCTGCAGCTGCTCCGGACATGGCGGTTGATAACTCGCTTTGCGAACGACGCAGACTTTGCTTCAGACTTCGCTTCTGCTTCATATGAAGGCACGACGAAGACGATTTGGTCTATTCACTGCCATGGCAATCACATTGAAGCTCGAGGGTGATAACGCGCAACGAGAGCCTTCCACCATGCCGATCAATCGTGATAGGCATCGTCGATGAAATGCAAGTCCGAGTCAGCAGCACAAGTCGCATCGGTTAGCACCGGACAGCAGACCGCATGTACCAGTAGCAACCAGTGTGACCAACCAACCGCGTGATGCTCCGTCGGCGTTCTCTCCTGATCGTGGTTGAAGCGGTTGCAGGGCGGCCCTGTCCGTCGCCGTGCCTGTTCACAGAGCTCACTTTTCAATTCTCCATCCAGCCGTCAAACGTCCTCCCAACCACCACGACAATGGCCCCGTCAGCCAAGCCCGCCCAGAACCTCTCGTTCGTGCTCGAGAAGGTGGACGTCGTCGCGTACGAGGACCGCCCCGTGCCCGAGATCAAGGACCCGCACGACGTGATCGTCAACGTCCGCTACACGGGCATCTGCGGCAGCGACGTCCACTACTACACGCACGGCAGCATCGGCAAGTACGTGGTAGACAAGCCCATGGTGCTGGGCCACGAGTCGGCCGGCGTCGTGCACGCCGTGGGCGCCGCCGTCACGTCGCTCAAGGTGGGGGACGAGGTGGCCATGGAGCCCGGCGTGCCGTGCCGTCGCTGCGTGCGCTGCCTCGAGGGTCGCTACAACCTGTGCCCGGACATGGCCTTCGCCGCCACGCCGCCGTACGACGGCACGCTGGCCAAGTTCTACCGCATGCCCGAGGACTTCTGCTACAAGCTGCCGCCCAACGTGAGCATGCAAGAGGGCGCGATGCTCGAGCCCACGGCTGTGGCCGTGCACTTCTGCCGCCTGGCCAAGGTGTACCCGGGCTGCAGCGTCGTGGTCTTCGGCGTCGGCCCCGTGGGCTTGCTGGCCTGCAAGGTGGCGCGCCACGTGTTCGGAGCCACGACGGTCGTCGGCGTGGACGTCAACGAGAAGCGCCTCGCGTTCGCCAGGGAGCACGGCGCCACGCACGTCTTCCGGAGCAAGCCGGGCTCGACGCCGCAGCAGACGGCCGAGCAGCTCGTTGCCGAGTGCGGGCTGGGCGAGGGCGCCGACGTCGTCATCGACGCCAGCGGCGCCGCGTCGTGTATCCAGGCGGCCGTTCACGTCGCGCGCAACGGCGCCTCGTACACGCAGGGCGGGATGGGCAAGACAGACATCATGTTCCCCATTGGCGTCATGTGCGGCAAGGAGCTCCACGTGACGGGCAGCTTCCGCTACTCGGCGGGCGACTACCAGCTGGCGCTCGACATGATCGCCAGCGGCAAGCTGAGCGTCAAGGAGCTCATCTCGCAGACGGTGCCGTTCGAGGAGGCCAAGGAGGCGTTCGACAACGTCAAGCGCGGCAACGGCATCAAGTGGCTCATCGAGGGACCCAAGAACTGAGCTCCTGGCCCTGTTGGCGGCGGCCTGCTGCAAGACGATCGTTAGCCATTTCTTGTTTTTGAATCGAGCTGCTATTATCCATGCTGGTTGTTGTTGTTGTTGTTGTTGTTGTTGCTGCTGCTTCGTCTTCTCTCAACTTAATCTCCTCGTCGGCTTACTTCGAAATGCCAGCGATCTGGCGGGGTGCAGCTGCAAGTGGCGTCGAAGTCGAGTGCGTCGTGGTGGGGACAGTGACGGCCACGGAGAGATGGCACACATTCGCGCAGAAGCACAGCCACGCCTGCTTGTCCTTCGGCGACGGCTTGGGCGACGACTGCTTCAGCTCGAGATGGCGCCGGACGCCGTCGACAGCGCAATAGGACAGAGAAATCGGAGGCTGCTCGCTCGCCTTCCGGCGACGTTGCTGCTCTAGCCAACGCTGCGCCTGGTGCGCGTCCATGCCAAAGTGATCGCGAGTGTAGCGCGAGCGCTTCCCCAGCGACTCGACCAGACGCGTGCGCACCACCAACTCCAGGTCGCGAAAACTGCGCAAGGCCATCACGTCCAGCACCACGAAGCCTGGCGACGCAGACGAAGACTTCTTGTTGAGGTGATTCAGGTGGGAGCACTTGGACATGTCGGCGTCCGACTCGAGAGTCTGGACAAAACACTTGATACTGCGCTTGTCCTGGCTAACCAGCAAACGACTGACGGCGTCCACACCAGGTCGACGTAAACCACTGTGGCCCAACATCACAGTGGGTCTGTAGAACGCGGGGCGGAAGCTTGCGGCTCGAGCAGCCCAAGGAAAGGCATCAGCATCGGCAGGAATCCGTGCAGATTTCGGCCTGGATCCGTCAGCATCCTCCAGATATCGAAACGCCTCACGCTCGAGCTCTTCCAGCAGCAATGGGGGCATGTCCGCCAGCATCTTCTGTTTGCGGGTCAGAGGCTTTCGCTTCTGAGGAAGCAACGTGCGCGAGCTTGATGCCATGGGCGAAATGTGCAGCGTGGCTGGTGCCGATGCACTGCTAAGGGTAGCTCCTGGCTGGAAGCCGCGGAGGTTGGTAGGAGTAAAACCTGGTGCCTTCAAGCCCTCCGGCGTCTTAATGCTGATTTTCTGGCGCTTCGCGTTGGCTCCTTCGATACCGTCGGTGTCGGCCGTCCGTTTAGTGCTATTCGCGTCAGGGCCAATAGCTTGGTTGCCAGTGGTATTCATGCGCGATGGGATGTCCGCACTGTTTCTCGAGACCGCGGGGGTGGTAATGTCAACGGTAGAAGTCGACGTAGCTTGGGACCAGGTCTGGCTGTCGCTATCTTGCTGAGTATCTTGGGTGCCTGTCATCACCGTTTCTTGTGTGCTGGTCTGCGATTGTTGAATACGAGAGCTCCCCTTAGCCATGTGCATGTCAAGAAGCATCACGTTGCTCTCTACATCGAGCGTGTCGTTAGGCTTCGCAGCGTCAGCTTCGTGCGGGCTCCTTCCAGCATTTTTTGGTCCTGTCGGGGCTCTCACGTGGGGTGAACCACGAGTCCGGCCACTGGTAGCAGCACCGCCGCTATCTGTGTCGGGGTCTGTCATTGGCACATCGCCATCTGCGTCCGCTGCCACTGCTTCGGAAGCGCTTACGCTGCTTGAAGATTGCTGTCCGGGACGAGATCCACGGGTGTCAACGTACAGGTAGCTGGGTGCTGCATCTCCGAGGCCATCATAATGGCGCGGCTCCGGCTGCGCCTGAAACTGACGCCAGCGTGCCAGTCCTTGCTCCGCGTCGCTCCTGGCCTGGGCTGCAGTCACACCCAACGCCTTTAGACGCGCAGCGAATGCCGTGTTACTAGCAAGCAGGATGCGCTTCGCCTCGGTATCGTCCACGCCGCCGTCCATCTGACGCAGCTGAAGCTCCACCATCGCGTGGCGCTGAAGGCAGTGGCGAATAAGGTCCACCGGGCGAGAAAAGTCCGTCACCGTGGCGACACGCAGCGCATACTGGCTTGGCACGGCGAGCACGTTGTCGTCCGCAAACATGCGCACACTCAGTAACTGGTTGCCACGTCCGTGCGGCTCTGTCTCCTCGACCGAGATGACAACCCCCCAGTAGTTGGCAGCGTCCGGCGCCGCCTTCTTGGCGCTCGGCGGCAGCAGCGCGTTGCTGAACTCGAGTACGAGCACCACGTCGCCCGCTGCCAGTCTCTGCCTGAGCGAGTTGCTGGCGTCGGAGCTGCTGGTCGGGGACGTGGCCGTCTCTCCGTCGTGGCTTGGACACACGACGAGGTTGGTCGGGTCCAGTCCACCGTTGGTCGTCGACCCGGCCGTCGCCGCGCCGCTTCCTCTCGGGCAGCGCAAGTGCGTCATGTGGTAGCACAACGGGCAGCTCTTGCAGCGCCTCATGTCCGTCTCCCGGCCGCTGCACGTCGCGCACGTGTGGCGCGGGCACACGAAGCTCGCGTGCGCAGTCTCGTCCTCCTCGGCGTCGGGCGCACAGTGCTCGTGGAAGTGGAAGCCGCAGTCCAGCACCGAGCACTTGCGCATGCCGTTGGCCTCGTGGCCCAGGAAGCCGCAGCGCTGGCAGCGGTGCAGCCCCCTCAGGCACTGCGCGCACTGCCAGCTGTCGGCTGCCTGCTTGCGCTCGGCCACGGACAGCGGCTCGCCCTCGGCGGGCGCCTGCAGCTGGTCCACGCAGTGCTGGTGGGCCGCCCTGGCGCAGCTGCCGCCGCAGTGCAGCAGCCCGCGGCCGCCGTTGCCGCACAGGAAGCAGGCGGACGGGAACAGCGTCACGCTGGGCGTCGCCTCCGCGCGCACCGCCGCGCCATTGCGCTGGCGCTTGGGCTTGCGGCCGCCAGCGGAGGAGGCGGATGTGGAGCCGGACCCGTCCTCGCTGTCGGCGTCCGGCAGGGCGTTGACGCGCGCGCACTCGTGCTCGTGGAAGGAGATCTCGTGCGCCAGCGTGCCAGACGCGTACACGTGGAGGCAGCGCGGGCAGTGCGCGGCGGCGGAGGAAGGCGAGGTCGGCGGCGACGGGGAGGGCGCCGAGCAGGACGCCACGTGCAGCGCGAAGGCCGCGCCTGCCGACGGAGGGAAGGCCTCGAAGCACACGGGACACGCCGTCGAGTCCGCCATGGTCGCAGCTACCGGTAACTTGGAGGAAGATGCTCGGTTGGCACCACGGTTGACTCGCGAGTGAAAGAACGTACACTGATGTGTGGATGGTGTAGGTGTGCGGTAATGACGGCGACTAGATTACGTTGGCCACATACAAGTTACGTGACACACACTCCTTCTATGTGCCGGTTGTGTGCGGACACTTTGAAGCAGAGCCACAGGACGGGATGGCGCCGTCCCGCTCGGCGCTGTCGTGCACGTGGCACCTGCAGCAGGCGCTGCGCCGCTCTTTGCAGGCGGCTCTTCCTCTCGCAGACGCCGCCGCGCTTCCCGCCGCGTCGCTGGGCGTGCGGCGCTCGGCCCAGAGCGACGCGGACTACCAAACGAGTCTGGCGCTGCAGCTGGGGAGCCGTCCGAGCAAGAACAAGAAGAAGAGCAAGGCAAATGCCCGCCAGACGGATGCTCCTACGCCCCAAGCGCTCGCCAACACCATTGTGGACAACCTGTCTACAGCTGAAGAGCAGAAGGGTCCTCTCCTGAAGCACGCGTTCGTCACCAACGGCGGCTTCGTGAACCTCGTGCTGCACGACGCGTGGGTGGCGCGTCAGGCGCTGGCGATTGCCACACGCGGCGTCCGACCCGCCGTCCTCCCGCCCGACCAGCAGAAGGACATTCTGGTGGACTTTGCCGCCCCCAACATGGGCAAGAAGCTGCACGTGGGCCATCTGCGGTCCTCCGTGCTGGGCGACGCCGTCTGCAACCTGCTCGAGTTCCGCGGCCACCGCGTGGCGAGGATCAGCCACACGGGCGACGTCGGCTCGGCGCTGGCCACGCTCCTCGTGGAGCTCATGGAGCGGCAGGTGCCTCTGGAGACGCTCACGGACGCGCAGCTGGGCGCGTGCTACGAGGCCGGCAAGCGCAAGCTGAGCGGGGGTCTGGACGCTGCGTTCAAGCACAAGGTGGACGACGTCGTGCTGCAGCTGCAGCGCCTCGGGACGGACGCCGGCGTGGACCCGAAGATCCGCGAGACGTGGACGCGCGCGTGCCAAGTGAGTCGAGAGGCCTACCAGCGCATCTTCGACCGACTGGGAGTCAATGTGCAGGAGCGGGGAGAGTCTACGTACATGCCGCTGGTCCCTGGCGTTGTGGATAACATGCAGGAGAGCGGCTTGGCGGTGTCGTCGCAAGGCGCGCTGGGGATCTTCCTGGATGGGCCGGACAAGTCGCCCATGCTCATTCGCAAGAGCGACGGCGGCTTCTTGTACGCCACGGTGGACCTGACCTGCCTGCACTCTCGTATTCATGGATTCCCAGGCGTGGACACCACACAGTACGACGAAATCGTGTATGTGACGGACCAAAGCCAGCAGCTCCACTTCCAGCACCTGTTTGCAGCGGCGCGGAAGGCAGGATGGACGAGGCGACAGGGCAAAGAGGACGTGAAGCTCACGCATGCACCGTTTGGACTGGTGTTGGGCCACGATGGCACCAAGCTGAGCTCGCGGAACGGTGCGTTCGACTACCTCGAGAACTTGCTGGACGGCGCGGCTGCGGAATGCTCGCGCCAAGCGTTGGCCTCCGCTACGACGGGCGTCGTCGCCAGCGAGCTCCGTTTGACCCAAGAGCAGGTTAATGCCCAGAACCGCGTCGTTGGAGACGCTGCTGTGCGCTACTTCGAGCTGGCACAGCAGCGCGAACGCAGCTACAAGTTCATCATGAGCAACGTGCTCAACTTGAAGGGCAACACTGGCGTGTACCTCATGTACGCGTCTGCCAGACTGCAGGGCATTCTCCGCAAGGCTGGCGGTCTGACTAACGACCAGGCTTCGTGGGACTCCTTTCTTGGCCTTTCAAGTGACAGTCTTGCAGCTCAAGATGTGCTGGCACACGCCTCAGTCGACTGGCATCCGTCCGAGCGTGCGTTAGCGCTGTTGCTCTCCCAGTTTGACGACGAAGTGGCTTCCACCTTGGCACAGCTGTACCCTCACTACTTGTGCGACTACCTTTTCCGTGTGGCTGGCCACTTCCACGGTTTCTACGAGAATTGCCGCGTCCTACAAGACCCTCGCCAAGAGAGTCGACTATTGCTGTGCGCCGCAACCGACGCCGTGTTGCGACGTGGTCTGCAGCTTGTCGGAGTTGAAGCGGTGGACCGCATGTGAGGTAGGCCCAATAGAATAGACGGCTGGTTTTGCGATCGACGCTTTTGACTACCTCTCAGTTTTGTCATTCGTCATGGCAGCATGAATGAGGCGGCAGTTCCAACCATCAAAGTCGCTGGTTTGAGTGTGTGTACGGCATCAGGGGGATTGCTGTTGTGATACATCTACAATCCTATTTAGTAGGGTGTTGGACCAGTCATCCTCGACGTTGTGTCGGGTTGTTGACATTGTGGGACAAGATCACCGCTGGACCGGCGTGGACGTTCATCAAAGCGGGATACGCGGCCAATGGATACCGTGATTCCGTCGTTTTTTTTTTTCAACTCCTATTGGTAGAGTCTCTGTTTGAGCGATGGGAGTGGCGGCAGCAAGCTTGTGGTGGCAGATTTACCACGCATTGCTGGTAAGTGTGCTGGAACAGTTTCGGAGTGAGCGATAACGGCACCAAGGACGGCAAATGGCCAAGAGCGAGCTCAGCTATGTGGGCATTCACCGTTTCGGGATCAAATGGAGCTCAAGCATTCGGTTTTTCTGACCACGCAAAGCAAAACACCGTGCCACCAGTCAAATCTTGTGTGTGGTGAGGCCAGGAAAGCGCCATACCGAGCGAATTCGAGCGACTGGATGCCGCCCACTTTCGCCAAGCCGCATTGCCACACGGCTTCTTGAAAACCGTCTACCGGTAGCTCTCACGACTGAGACGCAGATACCGTTGTGAAACCATCACCATGCTGGTTGCTGAGTGATCCGTGAAAACGATGTGGGATTGAATTCGATGAGTAACCTTTGAGGTTGAGACTTCGGCTTTGAAGCGCCATTAGCCTGGAAGCATGTGGAGACACCAACGCAAAGCTTCTGGTGGTTGAGCACTAAAAAGGTCGAGGTCTCTGCCTCTGGAGGTGTGCATTGAGGAGGTGAAAACCTTGCCAACAATAGCGACTGCAAGGAGGCCTTGCGTGCGATGGCTAGTCTTCATTTCTTTACGCGGCCGGAAAATAGCTCGGGTCTGATGGCGGTGCCGACACCAAGACTGCGAGCACAGCGACATGCGTTTCCCCTTATGAGATGAGGCCCCGATCGATCAATGCGTCCTGAGAGCACTGAGGGTGCTCAATGCCCCGCAAAAATAGTGCTCGCTCACGCGCGCCATGAAACCATTTGGCTGGCTGAAATTTGCCACGAGATGCCGCACAAGAGCGCCAAGGACTGCGACGTCGTGTTCCTCAAAGCCCAACGTCCCCGTTCCAACGCAAGCACAACTCGTTCGACTTGAGTCTGAGCCCAGCAAACCATTCAGAAGAACCAAGTGAGCGGTATGTCGGCTGGGGGCGAGATGGTTCTCAAGCCAGAGGAGGTGACGCCTAGTGTGCCCGCAGCTCACCCAGAAAAGAAGGCACCCCCGGCGCTCCAAGACCCGGAGGTGCAGAAGGATCAGTCCATCAAGGGCGTAGCAACTCGCGGCTTGCCCCGCCACTACTCGCGCGCAGCGGTCGTCGAGCCCAAGTGGATCCTGTACACCAGCGTGGCTCTGGGCGTCATGATCTCCATGCAGTACGGATGGTCCACGGGCCAGCTCAACTACTCCAAGTTTAACAACGAGAAGCAGTGCAAGACCGCCACTGCGACGTCGGGTACCTGCATCATGTTCCCGGGCCACACCAAAACGCAGTGGACTGTCGTGGTCAACGCGTGGGTCGTGGGGGGCATGATAGGTGCGTTGCTCGTGGGCAAGATCTCGGATCAAGTGGGGCGCAAGCGAGCGCTGCTCTACAACTGCTTGTTCATCATCGCGGGCGCTGCGATTGAAGCGGCCGTGTCCAACATTTGGGCGTTTGCCTTCGGGCGCTTCCTTTCCGGAATCGCGTCGGGTGCCAGCACCGGGTGCGTCGGCACGTACATCAACGAGATCGCGCCTCCGCACCTCCGCTCGAAGCTCGGCATCGGCCTTCAGGGCGGCATCAACCTCGGGATCGTGCTGGTCGACACCACGCACTTCTACCTGGGCTTTTACGACGGCTGGCGCATCATCGCTGGCTTCCAGCTCGTCCTGGGCGGGGTCTTCCTGGGGCTGTCGCGCTTTGCCATGGTGGAGTCTCCCGTCTGGCTGCTGCTCCACGGACACCGCCAGGAAGGAGAGAAGGTGCTCGTCCAGCTCTACGGCGAAGAGAACGTGAAGACTGCGCTGGCGTGGATCAAGCCCGAGAAGAAAGCAGTCGATGTGGAGAAGCAGGAGCCGTGCTGGAGTGAGGTCGGCCACCAGACCGTCATCAAGGCCAAGGGACTTACCTGGAGTGAGCTTGTTGCAGTCGACATGCGCCGCCCCCTGGTGGTCGGCATCGGTCTCGCTTGTTGGCAGAAGCTCACAGGCATCAACTCCATCTTTTACTATTCGTCCACCCTCTTTGGCGGCATCGGCATCGAGGACGGTCGGATCTGCAACATCATCGTGGCGGTCGTCAACCTCATCCCCACGCTCTGCTCTGGCGTGGTCTCGGCCAAGTTCGGCAACCGCCCGATGCTGCTTTTCAGCTGTGCCGGCATGTGCCTCAGCTCCATTGGCATCACGCTGGCCCTGGCGTATGACAACGCAGGGGCGACGGTCGCGCTTGCTTGCCTGTTCGTCTTCTCGTTCGCTATCTGCCTCGGCCCGATCATGTTCGTTGTGGTCGCAGCCGTGGTTCCGGACCACGCCCGCGGCTCGGTCGTCTCCATCGGCATCTTCGTTGCCTGGGCCGCCAACCTCGTCGTCGGTATCGGCTACCCGTACCTCGCGACGGCGCTCGAGACGTACAAGTACGTGCCCTTCGCGGTTGTGTCCGCGATCGCGACGGTGTTCGTGTACTACCTGGTTCCGGAGACGTCGAACTTGACGACCGCCGAAATCCAGGAAGTGTTCAAGAAGATCCGTGGCAACGGCCGCTTCTAAGACCGCGAGCATGGCACAGTATCCCCACCTCCGCACTGCAAGGGAGAGGAAGGCCATCCCTTGATAAACGCTAATGCACCTTTCGTCTCCGCTCCTCCTTCCCTCGGCAAACACTTCGTGAGCTCACAAGGTGCAGCAAAGGAAAAAAAATCAATCTCTATTTATCTGTCTTCGAGAATGTGGTCGCGGACGAGCACGTTTAGCTCTTCTCACTGCCACCTCCAGGCGCCGATTTCAATGTTCAAACCGGCGACTGGACGGCCTCGTAGACCGGAGACTTGGTCACGTCCAGGGGCAGCCCCTCCATCACCGGAGGCAGCACCACTGCGTCGCACTTGGCGTTCATGACGGCGCCGTCGTCGGCTCCGTGTCGGAACTTGACGCACAGCGCCACTTGGACAAGGCTGAGCACGACGCCCATGGCGTTGGGGGTGAGCACGAACATGTCGTTAGCCAGGATGCCGTACAGCACCCAGAGCGATCCGTTCGCTAGGTTGACGCAGCACATGGTGGCCGGGAGCGACGCGGCCGACTTGGTCTGCAGCACGAGCTTCATCGTCTGCAGGGGCGACGCGTAGAGGGCGACATTGATGATGACTGCGACGTACCCGACGATCTTCTCCTGGGCGTTCTGTGAGAGTGAGATGGTGTCCGTCTTGCAGAGCGCCGCGAAGACCAGGAGCAGCGCGGCCCAGCTGCCGGCACCGGCCCCCATCTTGTGCAGCGCGCGGCGGTCGGAGCTCCAGCGGTAGTAGACGAGCGAGAAGACCAGCGACGTGAGCGCCCCGAAGGCGTTCAAGGACATGACGGGGAAGTAGGTGCCGCTCAGGAAGCCGTACACGGCCCACGTGTAGCAGTTGACGCCCAGCATGAGCACGGGCAGCACGCGCACCTCGCCCGTGCTCTTGTGCGCGTGGATCCGCCGGAAGTCCGGGAAGGGCGAGAAGAGCAGCACGATGGTCGTGACGGTGGCCGCGACGTTGACGATGTCGAGCGCGAGCATCCTGGCAGCAGCGGCGCCTCGGATTCACGGGGGAGGATCAGGAGTGAGGCCTGCGAGCACAAGCGCAACAACCAAGAGCGCGGCAGCAAGCGCGTGCCCAGTGGCGAGCGAAGCGGCGTCGCGTATCGCGAGCGCTGGCTGGCCTTGGGCCATTCGTTTCAATCGCTCATCTCTCTCTGGCGACTTCGTTTACATCGCTGGACTCGTTGGCCGGTTGCTGCCGTTGCTGGTCCTGGCCGCCCTGGCTGGCGCCCAGCCGTCCGCGCAAACTTTGGCGCGTGAGTGACGTTGGTCTTGGGGACGTTCTCGAGGCAGATGAGGACAGTCGCACGCCAGCAGCGCTCACCGCGCAGTTGAGTGGCCTGTGCCGAGCAATATTCTGCCAGATTCACGCTCGCTCGCTGTATCGCTTGAAGTTGGACCTGGCGCGATGACGCGAAGCCCGTACAGGAGCAGGTCGCCGCCGTGAACTAGGGCCAGGGGCCTCTGCTCAACCGCAGCGACGGCGGCGGCATCGGTGGCGGAAGCGAAAGCAAACAGGAAGCTTAGGGGGCCCGGTGGTTATCTGTCTTTGCAGTCTATTGTCGCCATTGCGCGGCGGCGGTTGCACGGGAAGTAATGCCGATGAACGGCATCCTCGCTGGTCCACAATGTCGACTCGACGTCAGCACGGGCTGCTGAGCTCCCCACTCACGACATTAGCGGCGCAAAACGTGAAGGAAGAAGCAAATGAAGTACACTCTTCGCGGGCTTGCCGAAGCTTGCTAGCCTAGCACACACACACACGAAGCTTGAATGCCCGTCCTCCTTCACGCAGCAGACACTTCAAGGCTGTGCGACCCGTAGCCTCCGGCCAGCAGAGACCTGGCCACCCCCCTGCGCGACGGCGCCGCAAGTGGCGTCAGCGAACTCGCCTCGGACAGGAACACGGGGCCCTGCAACGCGATCTTGATGCTCAGCTCGTCCGGCTTCGAGGCCGACGTGATGACCGGCAGCGGGCCCGCGCGCTCGGGCTGCAGGAGCTCTGCGTCCGTCTCGAGCGGCGGGTACACGAGGTACAGCGCCACCTGGAGAGCGCTCAGCATCGTGCCCAGCGCGTTGGGCGCGAGCACGAACACGTCCTTCTGGCCAATGGCCATCGCGGACCAGAGCGCGCCCGACGCGAGGTTGGCCACGCACAGCTCGATGGGCAGCGACTGCGCCGACTTGGTGCGGATGACCTTGCCCATCGTCTCCAGGGGGGACGCGAACAGGCAGACGTTGCACGCGACGCACACGACGCCGAGCGTGGCCGCGACCTCGGCCGGCGGCTGGTTGGTGACGCCGCGCACCCCGCCGACGGCGTAGGCGGTGGCGAGCAGCACGGCCGCGCCGGCGCCCAGCCAGAGCTGGCGCGCGTAGACGCGCTGCTCCGCGGAGCCCCAGCGCGCGTAGACGGCGGAGAAGACGAGGCTCGTGCAGACGCCGAACGCGTTGACCACGACGAGCGGAAAGATGCTGTCGGCCACGCAGCCGTAGACGCACCACATGAAGGCGTTGCAGAAGAGCATGACCACGGGCAGCAGCGACGCGTCCCCGGGCGAGCGCCGGCGCTGGATGCGGCGGAACGCCGGCCACGGCGACACGTAGAGCACCACCGAGGAGCACGTGGCCAGCACGCGCAGCACGTCGAAGGCCAGCGTCATGGCGGCGGCGGCGAGCGGGGGAGTGGCCCGGCCGGAGGTGAAGCCGCGCGGTCGTCCCGCGTAGTCCAGCCGTTACGTCGTGACGGATACTACTGTCATGGCTGTCGACGCGCCACCGTGACGCGCACGCAGGACAAGATGGGTAAACCGTTCAGGCTTGAAAGGAATCTGTGGCCAAGGCTAAGCCACCCCAACGTGATCCCTGAGGAGGATGCAGTGTACATGTGTAGATCGAAGTGTGGTGTGGAAGTGTTCGCGGCGACTTGGGGTGCAACAATAGTGTGGTGAACAGCAGCGGCGTGGCTAAGCTGTCCGCCTTTGGTCCATGCTATGAAATGGTGCAAGAAATTCTTCCAAAGCACTACAGACAAGAAAGACAACGACATCCTCGTGGGAGTCGCCATGAGAGCGGCATGCATCGCCTTTTTGGCCATGCACGTACTACATGTACTAGTCCATACTGGCTTAGTTTGTGATCAAATTAAGGATCAGCTTGCGAAAACTCTGCAAGAAGCTTGCTGTGTCGTGTGCATTCATGTGATAACGATTTGAGCACGTGGCGAGTAGAAGAACACACAGTGAAGTGTACGCAGCGACCTACTTCTTTGAAATCGGCATCAGCATTTCTGCGCGAACCTTGAATCAATAGATATAGCCGTCAATGTTTTCCACCTGCTATTTTCGACATCCATGGTGGAGGGGGGGGGGGGGGGATTTCACAGCCAGTTGAAATAAGTTAAAAT
>JAGDFM010000570.1:0-20722 GCA_019155715.1 Phytophthora pseudosyringae
ACACCTGTCGACCAGCCAGCCCAACGGCTCGTAGCTTCGCGCCCGGGACCGGTAGATGTGTGTAGCCCCTCGTGTCACTCACACCTTGCAGCGCTTCAAGTTGCGTCAGCCACGGACCGCGGCCCTCGTCTTTCTTCGCCAGGATGAGCTG
Organism: Phytophthora pseudosyringae; assembly: GCA_019155715.1. NCBI lineage: Eukaryota > Oomycota > Peronosporomycetes > Peronosporales > Peronosporaceae > Phytophthora > Phytophthora pseudosyringae. The sequence continues at coordinate 152 of JAGDFM010000570.1, forward strand.
CAGCTCGTCCGCAGGAAACTGGTACATCTTCTTCTCCTTGATCGCGTCCTTCAAGTGGTCCACCGACTTGTTCGTGCCGATGTCGATGGAGAACGCACTTCCCGCCGCACCAACGACAGCACAGAACAGAGTCACCATCTTTCCTCGAGCCAACAGATTCTGGAATAAGGAAGAAGGGGGAGAGAATTTCTGGACGTATTTAAGCGGAAATGAAGGCGTGTCACATAGACTTCCAACCAATGGTGAGACGCCACGCGTCGCGCTGCTCTGAACTATTCCTTGCGGTAAAAATATGTCGGCGTAATTTTCTATTGCATTTATCAATGTATAGTTTGAATGTTGTTGGCTGAGCGGTTCTAAAACTACCCTAAGATCCAAAAGACGTTGCTTTCACTCTCAGGTGGTCGAGAGGTTGTCTCGTTGAAACCACCGGCTGTCGCTTCTAAGGAGACGAGAGCATTTAAAACTACTTTCTGAAGTGGTGGCGCTTTCTCTCGTCCTAAGGTGGTCGAGAGGTTGTGTCGTCGAAGTCGTAGCATTGCATTAGAAACGGTTAGCCCTATTCTCCTTGTTAAATAAAGCTAAGAAAAAAAACTGCCGGTGTAATGTGCTGGCTATTACTACTTACGTGTGTTTGTTTGACTGAGAACTCCTTTCCTTTTGCGTCCGCTATAGCAAGTTGGATCGTTATTAGAACCCGAGCGGGCAGCGACTAATGCGCTTCTTTGGGTTTCCATTCTCGTCTAGTTCTATCATCTCTGCTAGTTTCTCAGGCGAAATAGGAGGGTGACCGGGTGGAAGCACAATCTCTCCGGGCGCAGCATTAACCTTCCGGTTTGAATACCTCAGCATGCCATTCAGCACACCAACTGCATCATAGCCAGCGGTGTCAGGATCCCGATAACTACTACGCGTACTAGCAATAGGAACAGATCCTCAACGTACCTGTGAAGAGGACGGAGCCCGTGACCAGGGAGGGCGAGAACAGTCGCAGCTCAGTCACGGACGTCAGGTTGTCGTCCAGCGCCACCGTCACCATCGACACCAGGCCCGACACCGCCAGAGTGCAGATGCCAGACGCCGCCATCAACTGCAGCAAGCACAGGTTATACGTTGAGTGCGTTCACACAGCTGTCAATCACCGAGTTAACAGTGCAACGCACCAGGGACGCGTCTCCTGTCACGATGGACGCTATGGACGGACTCGGCGGCGACGGCTTCACAGGAGGTTCGGCCGCTGCGCTGCCATCAGTCGGCGGCTTCGCCACCGCTCGTTGCTTCGTGGTCGCAGCACTGCGCGATCCCAGATCGATGCCCATGTCTTCTCGCGCTTGTCTTGCCTTGCGCGCTGCTCGGATTGTGTGGGGGGCTGCTGAACTTTCAGTTCTGATTCGGTCAAGCATTCGCTGTTTGATAGTTTCAAGCCTATTCAAAGGAATAAGATGGTCCGACCTACGGTCTACTGCAATTTCAGCTGCTTCATCAGCGCTGCAATGTCACGCGCTACATCCTCGTCTTCTTTCGTCTTGATCGGCACCGTCTTGGCCATTAGCACCCACTCCGCTGCCTCTTTGGTTCGCTTCATCTTCATGTAGGTCTGAAGATTGGTGCACAATCAAACAGTCAAAGGAGAGTTCACACAGTATAGCCACCCGCCTCGCAAATGCTGTACCTGTGCAAGGAGAAACACATTCTTCTTCCAGAACCCGGGGCTAATGCTTTCTGAGCAAGGATAACATCAAAAGTTGTGAGGATTGAGATAAGGCACCATGTTACCGCCTGGTACGAAGCTTACCTGCTGCCTGAAAGTGTTGCACAGCTTCCTCATACGTAGCAGTAGGCGGAGTGCCAAAAAGCGCAGCTGCGGCACGTTTCTCGATCCAAGTCATGTCGGCAAAGGCCAAGCACCACTGGCCAAGGATGTTGTGAGACGTGGCGTCAGTCGGGTCCAACTCGATGGCTCGTTGAATATGATCCTACAGAGTAGAACAGTTTAGTCAGGCCGATGGACCACTTTGACTGTAAACTGCTACGGTGCAGCACTTACCCGAATGACGTAGGCCCCGGCGATCTTCTCTTTTAGGTCACGAAAGTTCCCCACCGTGCTGTTCGTAGATGCGTACCGTTATAAAGTTTTATCTCAAGGCGATGAAGTATTTGCTACTGAAGTAATAGAGACTTACCTGGTCATGATGGCCATCCACTTATTGGAAGCTGCCGAGTCGCTTTTCAGAGCGTAGGCCTTCTCCGCGTCAGCTAAACCTTCCAAGGCTAACGCCTTCTTTTCGTCGGGGCTGCTCTTTTCATCGACAAGATAATTGCATGCCCGAGCCAAACGCCAGAGCTACATAGCATAGCGTATCCTTGTCAGGCGTATCCTTTTCCGTAACGATATCACATAAGTTAGGCAAAATACGCACAATCTCGACGCTTGAGGAATATTTGGGCAGCTCTGCTTTCAGATACTCTCGCGTTTGAGGGTGCTGTCCCTGCTCAAACAATTCGTCTCCGCGCTTGATAATTGCCGCAATATCTCCAGGGACACTGTCCTTCTCTTCATCGTTACTGTTTGCACGATGAGCTGGGCGGGTAACACTGCCTTTGCTTTCTTTCGGCGCAGATTGGCCTACATCACCAGGTTTCCTTCAATCTCTTGGCAGATTTACGACAGCTGGCTGAAGTTCAAGACGTACCATCATGCTGTTGGATAAGCTCGAAGTCGCTGGCATCGTGCGGGAACACTGTCTTCTCTTCAAGAACCGGGATCTCTTGACTGACCCTCGACGAGTGGGTAAAAAGTTCCATACTAGCAGCTACAGTTAGCAGTAAAACGTCGTGTCAGCACTTCGCACATCTCTCTCGCTACGTTGTCTGCTTATCCCTCACCTGTGAAGATACCAACGGCGATCCACATAAGCGGCTGGAACATAGGCAGCTCCACGAAGGAAATCTCGTCATCCTCGCTGTTCCACGTGATCACTAGCGACACAGCGGTCACCAGCACCATCAGCATGAGTCCGATCATTGCCAGCAGCTGCAGCAGCAGCAGGACAGCAGTCAATGAGCTATCGCGAGCAAGCAACTGTAAGTCGCCGAGCTATCCCTCACCATGTTCCTTCCGCGGTCTTCCGCCAGCAGCTGCTGCTCGTTCTGCTGCGCAGCTTCCGCATCCTCCGCTTCGTCCTCGGACAGCCACTCGTAGTCGACGTCCTCGCCCTCCTGAGCCCCTGCAGCCGACTGCGCCTCGCTCTCGTCGGGGTCACGCACGCCTCGCGTCGCGTACTTGTAGACGACTACGGCCGCCGCCGCCGTCCCTGCCACGGCCACCAGCGACCAGAGCCAGCCGCGGTAGTTGGGCGTCATGCTGGCAGACTTCAATCGCAGCGCAGAAACCGACGCCGTTATCCGGAACATTTGCCCTCTTCCGGATAATTATCAAGCAGTTGGGTCCAAGTTTCCATCCAAGCTTCGCCCTGCCGAGCGATGGGCGTGGCGCGCGGCTCGGAGCGCGGCGGCGACAAGCCCAAGAAGCACAAGGACCGCGGCGTCAAGTTCAATGAGAAACACACGCTCAAGTACGGACTGACGGTCTGCAGCCGCAACGCCAAGACGAGCGTGGTGGAGTCCGTCATGTGCAAGTTCTGCGTGGCCTTCGGCAAGGAGTCGGCGGCCGACGCGTCCCGCAAGCGGCGCGCCACGGCCAACATCAAGTACTTTCGGCAGCCGTTCCGCGCGGACCACTACCTGTCACACCTAGAGATCAACCACAAGCAGAAGTGGGCCGAGTACGAGCTGTCGTCGAGCCCCGAGAAGGAAAAGTTCTTTGCAGCGCACATCGAGGAGGCCACCATCAACTCGCTAGCGATGGCGCAGCAGCAGCTCACAAACGCTCAGACGGGAAGTGTCAGCAGCTCGGCGGCGGTGACGGAGACCGCCATACCAATAGTGCAGTGCGTGGGTCCCGTGCGCCTCCCAGCCTCGGAAATTGAAAAGCGCGTGGTGGAGGAGCTCGTGGGCGACATGTTCTTCAACGCGAGCGACGAGGATACGCTATCAAAAGACCAGGCTCTCGACGTCTTCTTTCGTAAGGATCGCGCTGACAATTACGACATCATCATCAAGAACCAGCGCCTGTACGACCTGGCTATCAAGTTCGTGGCGTGCGGTGCGTCCTTCCGACTGGCGTCGCGCATGGTGCAGTGCACGAAAGAAGAGACCAAAATGGCCTACTATGGCGGCTGCTCAGAGCACAGAGTAGCAGGCTATGTGCGCGCTGTGATTGCCAGCAACCTGCAGAAGATCGCGCTTATGATGCGCACCTCGTGGGCGTACGCGATCGCCACCGATGCAGCAGTTCACCAAGGCACTTCCTATTTGGACATTCGTGTGCGGTTGTGGCAGAACGGTGCGTTGCAAGACTTTCATCTCCTGACCCTGCCCGCGTTCGATCAGCATCCCGCACCGTCGATTATGGAGCGTCTAAAGAAGTTCTTGGACGTTATGGATTCACATTGGCGAAGTAAACTGATCGGCACAACTACCAACGGCGGTGTCAACACGGGGCGCAACACTGGAATGACAGGTAGTCAGCAGGGGATTTCGGCACGCCTCACCACTGTTGTGAACAAGCCTGCTTTCTACCTTATCTGGTGTGGCGTGCACCAATTGGAGCTGGTAGTGAAAAACTGTGTCAGGGGTTTTTGTCATAAGGCCTTTTACGATGAACTGGTGGAGGTTCTTGCTATCCTGCGCCAGGACCAGCAGAGCTCCCATCAAGAGGCTTCGTTGTCTCCGTTTACCAGTGAAATAATCCCTGATATTACGGCTGCTTTCTCGACTACTCGTGGCTTCGCCGAGAAGTTAATGCTGGCGCTCAAGTGGGTAATGGAGCATCGCCTATCTGTTATGCAGCGCCTGCAAACCTCGTTCCCGGCGTCTGTGCCGTCCGCTTCATGGTGGGTTTGCGTAGCTGTAGCCCACCGAGTGATGGCTGAGATTGTATACTTTATGAAAAAGCTGCTTGGCATGGAGAGCGGTCCGAACCTGGTGAGCAAGCAGGTGCAGGAGCTATGCAAACTAGCACTGATTATGGCGGATGTTGTTGGCGCTCGACGAGACTTGTGGGAATTACGAGACCCTGATGAAGCTTGTGCCGCTGGATCTTTCCAATTGACTTTCCAGAATGCACAGCAGTTCATCCAAAATGAGGGCGGCCCGTTGGCTATTGATATGTTCGATGCGCTTCGTGGAGTTGAACGACTACATATTGCGAAGTCTGTCGCACATTTCACTGTGGATCTGATTGCTGGCGTTGCCACAATCGCCCAAGAGGGGCGCCACTACTGCGCTGAAGACATTGGCGTGCGTGTGAACCCGCCTACTGTGATGCCTATCGGGGTTTGCGAAATGGGGAAGGAAGCCTTCTTAAAGGTTCTCTGCGAGCAGGAGTCGCGTTTGCGCGAAACCTTCTCTGACGAAGAGATTAAAAGTATTCAAAGCGAGTACGAGGAGTTCGTGCTGGCTGTGAACCGTGAGGCAATTCTTGGTGGTGTGCTGAAGAAGCACGACCGTGATACGGACGTGTCCTTCGCGTGGTCCTGCGTTAACGGCCGATTTCGCATGTTGAAGGAGCTCGTGGGGGGGTTGGCGGCTGTAGTTCCTGATGTGTCTGCGGGTACTCTGGCAGCGGATCTGACCTGGTTGAACTGGGAGAAGCCGGACTACCGCCAGACGACGATCGACTTCGCGCTCGAAGGCATCTTGCATGCCAAGCAAAAGACGAAGGTGGAGCTGGTGGATGTCCACTGCGTGCAGTCTACGGACGGGGGCATTCTGGGCAGCAGTCCTGCTACGCCGGACATGGATCTCGCGTCTTCGTCTCCTGCGCAGTCGGCCACTGCCACCGTGGCGGCGGCGGCAGCAGCAGCGGCTGCATCTCCGATTGCCGCTGGCCTCGTTAACATGCCTCCTCCTAGCGCGACAGTGGCGGCGTCTCTGAGTATGCAGAGCAGCATAATAGTGCAGGATATTGCCAGCCTCTCTGGCGTGACAATGTCCAAGACGGGGAGCGCCACGAGCAGCACCGGTGCCAGCAGCAACGGCAGCAGTGAGCACGGATACATGCTTGTCTAACCCAAAATTGTTCCAGTACCGGTAAATCAAAGTATTACTAGCGGTTTTCACTTGGTAGAGACTGCGGCAGTTCGTGTTCCTCGGTGCGTGACCTCAACACTGCCGCCACTCCGATGAGAGCAATGCAGATTCTTCCGTCTGTCTTGACGCTGCTGTGTCTGCATCCCGCCTGGCTTGCGCTCGCGAAGGAGGTCTTCACAGGCAAGGCCACGACCTACGGCCTCGAGTCGGCGATCGGCGGGAGCTGTAGCGCGCGCATGGCGCCTTACGGCCTCAACTCGTCGCTCTTCGTGGCAATGAACTACGACCAGTACTACGACTCATCCAGTTGCAGCCGCTGCTTGTCCATCACCGGCGAGCGCGGCACCGTCACTGCCTTCGTGGCGGACCTGTGCTTCGAGTGCGGTACCAGCAACCTCGACCTGAATGCTGCCACGTGGGCTACAGTCGTCGGCGGAGATCCGCGCATTGCTACCATTACGTGGCGATTCACGCCCTGGTGAGTAAAATATTGAGTGCTGGTATGGCGAGGGGAACGTATTAACGTTGCTTTTACTTTGTATGGAACAGCCCCGACGAGCAGGAGAAGTTTTGCTGGAAGGAAGGCAGCAACGCTCAGTGGTTCGCGCTGCAGGTGCCGAACTCGCGCGATGGCATCAAAGCGATGGAGATCAACGGCGTTGAAGGCAAAGCCATTGGCGTGACTTCCTTTTACCAGGTTTCCCCGTCTGATGCCATCAACTTAGAGAATGTAGAAGTGAAAATCACGTCCAACGAAGGGATAACGTCCAAGGTGACGCTCAAATCCTCAGACTACAACGACTGCCCAATGACAGACGACTCCACGAGCTCAACAACGAGCACCACCGGTGACACCACCACGACCGTGGTCACCGATACGACAGGTGCCACAGCACACCACACAGTATGGCAAGCTTACAGGCGACGAAGGGCTTTATTCTACTAGATCCTGTGTGACAAAATGACGGGCGACACAAGGCAAGGCCAAGGCAGTTCCTCCTCCACTATTACCCTGTGCTAGTATAGACAGCTAGCCCTGGTGGTGCACGTTGGTGTTCATGCCGCCAGAGAATGTGAACGGCACCTTAGCCAAGTTCTGCATGTTCTTCTTCCAGTTCTCTGTCATGTCGCTCATCTTGCCCTCCATTTCGGCGATCTTGCCCGTGGGCTTGCGCTGCATACCCAACGTTTCCAGGTACGCTGTCTGCTCGCTCTTCTTGAGCCCCTTCACGACCATGATGCTCTGGAAGTCATCCGCGGTGCCCTCGGGCCACATGATCTTGAAGCTCTCAACCAGCATCTCGTTTGGGGTGCCAATGAGCTTCAGCACGTTTTCCACCGTCGCCATCTCGCTCGTGACAAACTTGGTGTAGCGTGATGGGATGGTCGCAGTGGTTGTCGAGGAGGACGAGGATTGAAACGCGTCGTTGGTAAGCACAGGCAACTGGAGGAACAGCGTTTTGAGCGCGTACACGTCCAGCAGCAGCTGCTGTGTTGCCACCTGGTTCATCTTTCGGCACTTGAACACTGCCTGCATGATCTTGGGCACGAAGGAGGCGGCGAACTTATCGCAAAAGTTCGTGAAGTACAAACCGGACAGCATTTGGCGTAGCACCGGCACAAACGCCTGCAGCTTCTCGCCCATTTGCGTTACGTACAAGCTCTCATCACCCACTGCTTCCCACATTTGCCAGTTCGCCTTGTGGAGTGCGGTTAATTCGTCATCCAACGAGGTCTCCAATCCAGCCACGATGCACTTCATTGCTGCAGCACCAACGTCGTGGAATGTATCGATTTCTTGTGATAGCTCGATGGCTTCGCTAAATGCCTTGTCAATCTTGGCGCGAATCACTTCTTCCAGAGATGGCAGCGTCTCAGCACAATACTCGGCCGTATTGATAACAAAGCAGAGTTCTTCTTCCTGTTTATCGCTCAGTTTGACCTTATTGCTGGCACCACTGCTCGAGGAATCAAGACCACCCGTAGACCCAGTCGAGGCAGTAGGGAGTTTCTCGAGAAGCCGCTGCGAGTACAGCTGGAAGCAGTGCTTGAACTCATTCTGGAGATCAAAGAACGTTTGGCCGTTCGTCAGCGCCGTGCACCGTTTGATCGAGTTGCGGATGTAGGCGAACATATTCACTGAACTCGAGAACACGGGCAGCTGGCCGTTTCGATCCACCAATTCGGCGCTCATAACCTCGTTGATCATCTGCTCCATGTTCTTGCGCTCCAGCGCAACATACGCCGTCATGAAGGGGTCGAATGAACGAGAAATCATTCCTCGAATCGTTGGCAGACTTTGGCTGTTGTCACCAGCTAGCTCGCCGTTTTTCTCCATCTCTTCCTCTAGCGCCTTCCGGTCGGCCTCACGTTTTTTGCGACGGTGTTTTCTCTTGATGCCTTCAGCAGAATGAGGATCAATGACCTCGCCGTTTTCGTCCAGCTCCATTTCCTCCAGCTCCTCACCATCTGCAACTCCTTCAAATCGCTGCGCTCCGTCGCGTTCAAACATGAGCGTTCGCTGCAAAGACTTAAGCAGCAATGTCACATCCATCTCATCCGGAGTGTGGACGCCAATTTGCGCGAGTAAATGGGTCCGAGTACGCTCACAAAATTGAATGCACATGCGGCGGCCCATTCGCCAATGCTTCGGGAATACAGCGTTCAAGCGGTCATCGATGCCAGCAAGGAGATTGTAAAACCACGTGTATCGCATTTCAGCCTGCTGCAAACCAGCGCACTCCCCTCCTTCGCCGTATAGCCTCTCGTAGGATATCAGCTGCTCGTCGCAGAATAAGTGAATGAGCTTCTCTCTGGTTGCCTTGCCCAATGCATCCACGACTGCGCACGCCGCCGAGAGATTGGCAAACACCGCTTTCCGCTCTTCTTCAGACGGAAAATTTTCTTCCAACGACTCCATCGGTCCGATCGACCGGAAGTCAGCAAATATCTGCCCGCCGAGCTCTTCCTGCAAGGTGCGCACCGTTTTGTGGAGCTCAACGATCTTACTCACGTTCGTGTAGCCGTCGAAATGCGTGAACAGCTGGTTGACCGCTTCGAGCAGAGAGGCAGCCTCGCGATAGCTGCGTTGCGAGGACATGAACTCCAGCTGATCCACTGCGTTGACAAGCATGTGCAGCCGCTTCAGGGTCGTGAGCGTGGTCTGCAGGTGGCGCTTGGCGTAGTCGAGCTGCTTGATATCGCGGCAGATTTCCTGCACCATAACCTCGGACTGCTCGGCCTTTCCTCGGATGTCGTGGATCTTGTGGAAGAGCTGCTGGGTCGCCATTTTCGCTTCCTTCAGGTCTACAAGCGCCTGGTGGGCCGCCAGGCTCTGATCCTGCGACGCCTGCGACAGCGAGTCGTCCAACTCCTTCATGCGCCCGCGGAGCCGGCTGACAAAGTCACCGATGTCCCCTAGACTCTGCTCGTCCGGGAAGTTCCGGTTGATGAACTCGCGGGCATCGAATTCCGGTCGGTCCAGCACGTCCTCCGAGGGCAGGACCTGCGCGCAGCGTCACGTTAGACGTTGGTGAGACGTGGAAATCAAGACTACTACACGAGTCAGCTACCTTGGCCAGCGTGTCCTCCACGTTCTGCGGGAGCTTTAGCGCGCTGCTCTCGTCGTTGCTGGGCTCGCCGGGCCGGACCCAGCGCCGCTCCATTTTCGACTCCTGGATCGAGATATGACGAATGATGGGATGGGTATGTAAGAAGATAGGAAAAACAATGTAGCCATCCCGGCGCAACGCTGTACGGTGGCTACTGTACAACAGTCGTCGTATCCGTTCTTACATCCGCAGTGCTTCAGCTCTACTTGCAAAGTTCATAGCTAGCTATTCGCCCAACGCACTGGAACTTCCAGCCTGGAAGCTGTCGGCTTCGCGATCGAGGAGGCCAAATTGGCCGAGCGGCTTGCTGGCGAAGGCGGCGCGGCCGTTTCGTCCAAAATCATCCGCAAGCGGTAGGGAAGCTGCCACCTAATAATCTCCGTTTCTCAGACTCAGATTCCATCCTCGACCCCACACTAGTGGTAGGACCTACCTCGGGTCGACTGCCTCACTTCTTTTCAGTATACTCATGTCTACCTGAGAACAAGGGTCAATGGTTCCCTACCCCACGGAAAGATCCCTTCGAGAACGGGGGTTTCGATCGAGTTCGGGCTGAGACTCATTCATTTTCCAATTGGATCGGAAGCACAGAAGCAACTCCTTCCACCAAGACAACCAACTACTCCACACCGCTCAAGATGCAGATCTTCGTGAAGACTCTGACGGGCAAGACGATCACGCTAGACGTGGAGCCGTCGGACTCGATCGACAACGTGAAGCAGAAGATTCAGGACAAGGAGGGCATCCCGCCTGACCAGCAGCGCCTGATCTTCGCTGGCAAGCAGCTGGAGGACGGCCGCACGCTGAGCGACTACAACATCCAGAAGGAGTCGACGCTGCACCTGGTGCTGCGACTGCGTGGTGGTAACTAAATTGGTTGCGCGATAGGCTTACTTGCAGACAAAGCCTGCTGGGCGAAGATAGTTCTGCAGTTGCGAGAGTCTTTGCAGCTTGAAAGATGGTAAACGCTATCGAGGAAAGAATAAATGGTGAAGTTCTTAGTTAAATGCTGTGGCGCACTGTAGTACTTATAGTTTTACTAGTACACTTTAGTATTTGTAGAATTTGAAGAGATGGGAGTGCTGCGGCGGCGGTTAGAAGTATTTATAGCTGGAGAGATAAGCAGCGACTTCGGTTGAGCTACAGGTTCGTTCAAGCCAGGAGCATGAAGTCGGAAGTGGAGCTGAGCGATAAGGAGTGGCGGCAAATGCGCCGACAAATGCCGAAGCTTGACTTTGAGCCGGTACCGGAGACGCCTGCGTTACGTCCACGACCCCTCTACGACGAAAGCGACAATGAACTCGGGTCAACTTGCCTAGACGAAAAGACCCAGGAGGTCCGAGATGACGCTATTCAAAATCGCCACGACTCGCCCAAAAAGCGCAGGTAAGGATCTATCGCATACTTGAAGTACTTGCGTCCTCTACTGACAGTTAAGCCTTTTGTGGCTAGCGCAACCACGACGAGTGACAGCATCTTCGATGAGTTCAAGCAAACTAGCGCTGAATTGCCTTCAACGTCAATGGCAGTATCTCCTTTGATTACAAGGCGCTATCAGCCTCGAGAGCAGAAGCGACCGCCTGGAAGCAGTTCACAGCTTGACGACGCCGAACTTGCAGCACTAGATGCTCAGATGGCTGCAGCCCAGGATGCCACCCGCCGATCGGTTATGGTTAGATAACTTGATCGCGTTTGTTTACCTGGAGAAGCTTTGGGGACTGACCTATTGCATTCTTTGTGCTCAATACCAGCGTGCCTTTATTGATCTCAAGGCAAAGAAAGCTAGGATGGAAGCCCTAGAACGCATGAAGTTGTCCACTGCTCATACAAGCGACATCAAGATCCTTCAAGTAATCCCTTCATTTTATTGTGTTCTTGTTGTTTATCGAAGCCGTGGCTTACTATTTGTGTATTTGTAGAACAAGGTGGGGGAATTGAAAGAGAAGGTGGCTGAAGCTGAGGCACAGCGAGAGCAGCGCGACTTGCTGCTAGAGCGCTTTTCGGAGTTCACAGTCAAGCAATCGATTCTCAACGTAAGGTTTGGCGTGGGGGAGGGGCTTCTTTGGTTTGAATTTTGGGTCAACTAACACTATTATGTAGGAAAAACGCTGGAGTGGAGGGCGTTCACTGGTAGCATCGTTTCATGTGTGGAGTGAAATGACGCGCCAAAAGATAGCGAAGCGTAATGCTTTTTGCAGGATCCTAGCTCAATCTTGTAAGCGTCAGCAGCTGTCAAGCTTTCGCTACTGGAAAGAACGCGCGCAGGGGTTTCTACTTCAGAAGCAGCTCCAAGACCAACGAGATCGGTACGAGCATCGGATTGTCGAGATGGCGAAGGAGTACCAGCTCAAAATTCAGCAGGTATGATCTGCACTTAAATTGTTCTTGCCATTGGGATTCTCGTAACGCAATCTTCTTCGCTCAACCAACTCGGTTTTAGCTTCACCAAGAAGTCGATGATGCAAAATGCCAAGTTGCAGAATCGCAAAAGTGCCGTCAAAAGCTGGAAGAAGACCTCCGTTTGATATTTTTGCGCGGCGTGTCAGCGATGAACATCGAAGCATTAACCGCCTTTGGGTCTAGCCACAAACAAAATCGCAAGCTGGGCGAACATGAGCGATCAGTTCTACCGTCGCGTCAGGAGGAGACAAACAGCAACCAAATCGCTGACTCGGTCAAAACTACCCCCGCGCCTTCCGGCAAGCTCATCGTTCCGGAAGTTGTGGCGCCACCAAAAGAGTTTACCCCAATTATGTTGCCGGAAGCAAGCGTTCCAGCTCCCCCCGATGTGTACTCCACGCCATCTCATTCCCGGGTATCTGTGGTGCGGTCGAGTTATTCACAGGCTCCACAATATCTCAATCGACCTGCCAATGGATGGTCTCGCCTTAGCAATACTTCCGGACTACGAAGCGCCGAGATGATTCTGAAACACGAGCTGTCTCCCTCGATGGGGCGTCAGTCTACCAGCCGATCAGCGTCCTCAACTTGTCGCCCATACTCAGCTCCATCGCCAACGAAAAAGAGATCAACCTCTCAGCTGAGCGCCAAATATCAAGTGGAAATGCAGTATATGCGCAGTACGGTTGCTGCCTCTGCAGCCGGGTCGATTTCTACTCGGCCAGCGTCGGCGACTCGATCTCCATCATCGTCTGCTAGATCCCGTAGGTCGTGATGCGGTAAAAATGGACACATACGTTTCGCTCATAATCCCCGCTTTCTTATCTCCATTTCTGCGTTGAGACTCGTCGGAGAGCACTCGTGTTTCAAGCAGAGCCCCCGCATCGCCGGATGGCTCGGCAGTACGTTGGTACGGAGGCAAGCCAGTCCTCTCCGTGGCTTGAAATTAACGGGGAGGTATTCGAGGAACGGGACAGGCGACTCAATTCCGAGGGTATTCTGGATGATGGCGAGGAAGACGGGGTATGGAGCAGTCCTACGATGCTTCTTTGATCACCCCTCACATTTTTTGCATGACCTCTCCTAGATTGATTTGGAGGGCTACGAAGAGTACTTGGAGCACTTGAAAAGGTAAGGATCGTTTCTTTAGTTGCCCAGGGATCCATCGCGTCATCTGATAATTTCTTGTTGATCAATGCAGTAAAGCGGGAATTCGCCCTTGCAGTGCCCGAGTCATACGACCAATACCAACGGAACCTCCTCGGCTCTTCATGATCAATGCAAACAACCCAGTTCCCACAAGACCTGTCCGTCCAGTAAGCGCCCGCCCCCGGATGCGCTCTACGCCAAGAAGCTCGTTGGACGACCGTACCCTCAACGGTTACCAATCTCGATCGAGTGGTGTGGGGGTGAGGCGAAAGCGCCAAGGCGAAAAGATGGTTCACGCTCGGATCCGAGCCGTGTACAATGATGTTGGGCGTTCCTCCCTGTCGACGAAGCAAATGGCAGCACCTTACAGTGCGGCGTCAGCTCTTAATAGCAAGTCCGGGGCGTTCCAAGAAGCAGAGATACATGATGAGTACTACAGATTACTTGACGCCGAGAGCGAGCTGAAGGCTGCCTGTCTTCAAGAACAGCAGAAGCGCGTGAAAGCTGTCGCAAATGTTCGCCGTCTGGAAGAGATCATAGCGATGAAGGACAAGAAGATTGAGTCCTTGCTTCACGCCAAAGCTGTTGGGGCAGATAGATCTCTGAGCATGAACGGGAGTATCGCTCAAAGGGAACTGGCAGAGCGTGCTCGCCAATTCCATGCCTTAACACAGAAATTGAGGCAAAAGATTGCCCAACAGTCCCAGCTGCTGAGTTCTTACGAGGAAGCGATGCAATCCCTTCGTAGCGGAATAAAGAGCACGAATCTCATGGAGCTCGACGAAGAGCGAAGTCAGCTATACGAGGAATTGCGCCACCATCAAGAACTCTTGAATCGACAACGCTTTGAATGGGAAGCACTCCAACAAAAGCTGGGGGCTTTCGCAGACGCGGAAGCGAGCAGTAAGCTTCAGATCACCAAGCTTCTGCAAGAGAATAAGATCATTTCTCACGAAAAGCGGAAGTTAGAGAAAGAAGTTGGGTACCTGAAGTCTCGAGTGGGGCTGATTCAATGCAACCTGACTCTTGAGCAACGCAAGCGGACATACGATCGAGAATTTAGCGAAAGTGTTGGAAAGCGGACGGCTTCGTCCCCAACGCAAAAGGAAATGCTGGCCCAAGCACTTGAAGAGATGAAAAAGCTTATGCGGAGAGAGACGATGGCCTCCATCAAGCGTGAAAAGTTGAAATCGCCCAAGGCCGGTACTTTTCCGCAACGTCCAGACGCTTTTCCTCCTCCGGCAACTAATAAATCTGCAACAACTGCACAATCGACAGTGCCTACTCCTGCTCCAAAGCCCCCAAGCAGGTCAGCGGTGACGTCTCTGGCTACTCCTCGAGCTTCAAGTGCTGCTAACACTCACTCCCAGGGAGCGGCAGCACGACAGACGGCCTCAGGAAACGGAGATTACCGCACTAAAATTGACTCAACCTCTGCTGCAGCTCCTGCTACTACGACGTTACCCGTCGCTATTGCAAGCTCAGCCTCTCAAGATCAAAGTAAGCATTTTGATTTGCACAAGACTGGTCATGATGAAACCAAGGAAGCTCTGGTCGTAATTCATGTGGAACCCGGAGAGTCACGTAGCTCAACCCATCGATACAACCCCCAATGGCAGCACTCACATCAAGCTGGAAATCATGACGCAAGCGAGAAGGAGATCTGCCCGGCAACTGCTGAAAATGGTCAACTATTGACCGAAGATGTTCACTGCACTCCAGCAGTTGGCCAGCCTGGCGCAGGTCAAATTACAAATGAGGAATGGTTGGAGATGCAGTATCAAACATGTACTACCACCCAGAGCACTTTGCAATTGACCGCGAGTACTTTGGAATTAGGCGACAGCGACGATCTCGACAGCGCGTCGTCGGCAGATATGTTGGACGACGCACAGCACCTCAGGAACGATCCGGACATGGAGAATATTGGTTATATCGATGATGTTGCCGATGCAGCGCTAATCAGTTTTGAGGTGCCAAAGGAAGAGGCTGTAGACATGGAGGAGGAAGCCCCCTCATCTCTGCCACTAGTGGCTTCCACCGTGGAGGATGCCGCACAAGAGGAGTCACAAGATGAAGGGGGTCAATTATCTCAGGCCTTCGATGATCTATACGCATCCGATTTTCTTGACACTGACGCACAGGCATCCATGGAGGACAGCGAAGACGCTGAGGAGGCAACATAAGACAAGTAGAGGGTTCATCTACTTTCCTATTACTTACATTCGCTTGTCATATACAGCGATAAAACTTTGAGCATTTTTGTTTGTTTTTCATCCTTGCTGCCTCCAATCTTCAATCAAAGAAGGTCAGTGTTAACTCGAATCATGGGGTTTGTAGACTGGAGTTCCGATGAGTGGATTTGCGCCCACGCGATTTCCCCCTTCCGCGCACGTACACAGGCTCAAAGAACTCGAGGTGCTTGCTGCTTTTGACATCTTCGGTCTTCGGGTGGCGCCCGAGTAGCTTGAGAAATCCACCACTGCTGCGGGAAGATGGCGGCTCCGGTTCTTCAGACTGATTCTCCCCGAGTTCGCTCTTGTTCTTGTCTGCTCGCTCTTTAGCACGCTGATGAACTAGCTCCAGATACATTTCACCATCATCTCCATTGAACAACTGCGAGTAATATTCAAACAGCGCGTTGTTGCGGCCTTCAATCTTGTCGTCGTCCTTGGCTTCGCCACGCTCCAATTGAACCAGTATCTTGTTCTGGGCAGGGAATGGCACGATCCCAGGCGGTTCAAGTGCAGTTGGGTATGGATATTGAAGCTGCTGGTGGTGGTAGTGGTGCGTGTGGTGCGTATAGTGCGTGTCCTGGTCGCTAGCAGCTCCTTGTCCGTCGATCGCACCGTCGATGGAGCTTTTCTTCTTCTTCTTCTTGAGCCCGAACGTGTGCCGCACGAGGCTTGAGAGCGAAGTGGGCGAGCCCTTCGACGTCGAGGACACGGATGAACGTGACGTCGACGACGAGCTCGACAGGAAGCTCTCGCGTCCAGTGAGCAGTCCGCTGTGGGGGTCCCCGTGCTTCTCCACGTAGAGTCGCACAAACACGCGGTGTAGGCGCAGGAGCGCCTGGAAGGAGCCCGAGAAGCCCAGACGCGTGTGGCTCTCCCGCGGCGAGCCCACGACGAGCTCCACATAGTAACGCACCCGCAGCTTGGTCTTCTTCTTGGTATCTGTCACGTTGCGTTCCTCCTTGTGCGCGGTGATGTCCACGCCGACCGTCGGCAGAGTCATGTCGATGGCACGCTTCCAGCGGGAACGAGGCGAGTTTGAAAGTGAGGGGAGAAAAGCCAGATCAGCCAGAAAAATGTAATCTGCGACGTGTGAACGCTGTAGCCATCTATGGGCATAGATTTTGTATTACCACCGGCAGTACATGTACCGCCGAGCTACGCAGCTTGCCTCTCGTCGTCCATGGGCTCGTGCACACGGCGGACGTCCACGAGCCAGCGACCTAACTGCTTGACGCATGACCCCAAGACGTCGTCGTCTGCGATCAGGGCCTCGTCCACCGTGAGCTCCTTGTCGTAGTCGGCCTCGGTCGGCGGCTCGAGGAACCCCACCAGACTCGTCGCCGCCCCCTTTACCGGAGACTCTGCTTCCGTATCCGCCGCGCGCTCCTTTCGATCGACACGCTCATGCCTGTCAACCACCGAAGTGGACAGGTCAACCTTCTTCATCTGCTGCTCGTAAATCATGCGCTCCATCGTCCCCGTGCTCACGAGTCGGTACACGTGCACAGTTTTGGCCTGGCCGATGCGGTGCGAGCGGCACATTGACTAAGACAAGGCAACAAACCACAAGTGAGTCCCACGTCACCCCAGCGTTTGACAGCGCTGTTTCTGCTGCCTACCTGGTGATCGTTGGAGGGATTCCAGCTAACGTCAAAGAGCACGAGGCGATTCCCCGCGTGGAGGTTGATGCCCTCTGCACCAGCGCGCGTGGATACCAATAGCAGCTTCACCGGAGAATCAGCCGAGCTGAAACGCTGGACAATAGGCACAATAGCAGCTTGTTAGTAAAGGTGATCAGTCAGATCAAGCACGACTGTACGCGCAACAAGAAAGGCAATAATACCTGGATGTACTCCATGCGCTTGGCGCCGTTTGTGCTGCCGTCGATCTGCAAAAACCACTCGTTGGGTGACGCATTTGATTCCGCAGAAATGGCATTAGCGTTCTTGCGAGCAGATGTGCCGCTAGCCTTAGCTTGGTTTCGACGCTTTCGCAAAATTCCAGCTGGGTCGCGATTCGGGCGCTGGGCAATTTTGGGGCGCTTCGGCTTTTTTGTAGCCCCTCCTTCCTGTGAGCGCTTCCGTGCCTTTGCAGCATCGTCCGCAGTGCGTGATGGACTAAATGCACTCGCACGCAGGAAATCGGAGATAACTTTCAGCGTCGGCACGCTCTGGGAGAACACTACCACCTTGTCACCACAGGCGAAGCTTTCTTCCACGATGCGCAAAAGCACCGCCATTTTCCCACTATTTTCGAGTACTTCTGTGTGATAAGCACTTGTCATGGACTGCACTGAAGTCCCGATCGCTTGCCCGTTTCCACCGTCTCGGCCAAAGATGACAGAGCGCGCCCACTCATAGGACTTCTGTGTGTCCGTGAGCTTCTGGCGCTTTCTACGCCTCTGGGCGGCAGCAAGCTGCCGCTTTTCCTGCAAACGCTCTTCACTCTCCCATGCCCAGCCGCTCGAGTTATCTAAGGCAGGCAGAGCGTCGTTGGATTCATTGTCATCCTCTAGCAGCAACGTGGACCCATCTTCCTGGGAAGGGCAGAGCTTTGAAAAAATTATATCCGGGTGGTTCATCACCTGCAGCAGTGCGGCATATGCAGTCAATAGGTCAGCAGCAGCTCCACCAGAGGCACCACCATCGCCGTAAAAGTCGAGAAAGTCGCAGTACAAGCGGTGCTGCACTGGCGAGAGTTTGCAATACAAAATCCATTCCATTTTGGGAGGCAGCTGGGAACGCAGCAGTGCCTTGCCCCGACGCAGCACGACACTCTCCAGCCGCTCGATCAGTTCTTGCGAACGTGACGTATTTCCCTCCAAAATGGGCCTTTCATATTTTGCTCGGAACTCGTCGTACCGGCCGAGGAAGCCCTCCCGCGCAAAATTGACCATACACCAGTACTCGGACAGCGAGTTCTGCACAGGGTATCCAGTGAGTACCAGGCGTCGAGTGGATCGAATTTGAGCCACACTCTGGCACAGCAGCGAGCTTGGGTCCTTCATCCGATGACCTTCATCCATAACAACTAGATCTGCGCCCGGGGCGCACAATAGGTGCCGAAACTCGCGTGCTGTACGCTGCACTTTCGCTGTCTCCTGCGCTGATGCACTGGTAATTTCCATGGTGGCTGTAGTCATACGCGAGCATACTCGGATAGATGCGTCGGGCTCTGTAGCACAACTCACCGGCGTAGTTGTAGGGTTCAGCAACCCACGGAACATCTCGTAGCCCATTAGCAGAACACCACCCGTACACTTCCAGCGCTGTAGCAGTCGCAGTCGACCTGCAGTAGTTCCCTTTGTCGTGGAAGAATCCAACGTAAGAACAGGACAGCGCGCACAAGCCTCGGCTCCCAGCCACTTTTGGAACTCGGAATCCCAGTTAGGCAAACAAATAGCTGGGCACAGCACCAGCACCGTCGCCGGTGGCTCCTCGTCTTCGCAGCAACCATCCTGTTGTTCCGTTTTCTTCGGGTCTCCCTTGTCTGTTTCGCAACCCCGCGAGTCAGCATCCTTGTTGCGTCGTTTGCGAGCGTCGATCTCGTCAACTATGAAGGAATAAATAACAGTGATAACTTGCAACGTCTTGCCAAGTCCCATGTAGTCTGCCAAGATGCACCCACGACCAGCAGCCACGTGAGGGTGTAGGAACTGCACGCCTTCCACTTGGTGTGGCTTCAGCAAGGGCTTGATCTCTTTTGCGATCCACACGTCGCCTTCGCTCTTCTCTTGGCCATCGGTGGCAGCTGAACCCAGTCGCACACGACCATAGTCGTCCGTGTCCTCTTCGATAGCGCCCGGGTCTTGATCAGAGGCCAGTGGGCTTGCAGCCTCGACACTCGTGGTCTCGTCATCGCCGAGCATCGTAAAATCGTCTTCCGCGGGACAAATGCACGGCAGCATCATGCAGTTCATGCACTGCGACGTGGCGTCGGCCGCGAATAGCTGGCGCAGCTTCGCTTTCGCCGTCATGGCGCCGGCAGTATTTTGCGCGTCACGGGCCTCCTCCAAGAAATCCACAGCGTCCTCAGCATCGCCCACGCAAATGCATGGCAGGAGGCCACATGTGCACCCGCTGCCGCCCATGGTAAGCGCCTCGATGTTGTACCCGCCGCGTAGAACGTCTGCCAATGATGGAGATCCAAGGTGACTCGTTCACTTTAATGACATGATGTCACTAAATCGTGACCACAATATGAAGTTACCTTAACCGCAGTGGAGATAAAAAATAAATAAAAAGGACCAAAAGTTAGAGCCATGTGTTAATCTTTTGTCTCCAATGGTAGGATAGAGAGGCGCCCACGCGTACGGGTAGGCTCAACTTCAAAAATAGTTTTTGAAGAAACTAGCAGTGACCGTAAAACATGAAACCTACGTGCTTCTAGTAGAGATAGTGATCGCCCTCATATCTTTTTCCGCGCTCGATTTGGCCAACTCAACATGCCAAAACTGCGTATTGGAGATAGGGTATATGGTAAGACCAAGCAGCTTGCTGGGAAGAGTGGTGTGGTGTGCCGAGTCCTAAAAGAGAGCCGTCAATTCAAGTACGAGGTAGACTGGTCGACAGGCGAGACTGAAATCGTTGCAGCACGGTCAATCGTGCTGCAAGAGGAGGATTCCCGGCATGTCGGCTCTGCAACCTCTTTTGTGGAACTTTTGACCGCAGAGTATACCACAGTGAGTTTCGAAGACTCGTCATCTTGCGGTAGTGGAAGTGACGATGCCGCTGGTAGCGGCGATGAAGATGCTGCAGCCGCTCATTGTAATCCTGATAACGATGGAGAAGTTGTTGTACATGGCCGGTTATGGAAACCATGTGAGTCAGTGTTACTAGACCCAGCTTGCTACGCTCCACCTCGGCGCACGACCTTTTTGTGGCCACCCGTTTTGCAGATAGGAGAGCGCTCTGTTGTACAGTACTTCTACCTCATGTATCCTATGACTACTGTGAGAGATACGATCCTCCACACGACTAGCAATTTGATAGCGGGGTCACATCGGGATCTTGACGAGGGGG
>JAGDFM010000571.1:0-19965 GCA_019155715.1 Phytophthora pseudosyringae
AGAGACTGTATCTGGTAGGCGACAACGCGTACAGCAACAGCAACAAGTTGTTGACGCCGTTTACCAAGCCCAAGACAAAAAAAACCGAGTCATGACAGCTTCAACTTTCATCTCAGCCAACTACGCACGCGGTCTCGCCTCCTGCGTGGCCTTAGTCGTCCGCTTGTCGCTGGGGCTCCTGGGTATCTGATGAGCGCTGTCGAGGATCTGGAGGAGAGGGAAGTAATGGTGTTTCGGATTCGACGCGGAGCTCGTGCGCAGTACTATTGTGTACAAGCTAGAGAGTAGCAACCAGCTCCGCCCAGTGCACAACGTTCGTCGAGCCTCAGCCGAAAACGGAATGCTGGTTGTTAAAGTACTTGATTCCAGGCTACCCCAAGTGCCAACACACGATGCAGGTGTACTGCAGGCTTCGGCGATGTAGAAAATCAAATATCCAAGTTTGCATTTGCCTTCTCTCGATTTACAATGATCCTTGATGCTTATCAGTGTTCATTGCGACTTAGCAAAAGCAATCTCCATCTCACAGAGCTTCTCGCGGTACATATTGTCAATTCCGGCCAAATTTGCCGAACGAGACTGGTTCGGCTTGGCACAGAGAATCGCCCGCAGAACCGACACAGCCGTTTAATTGGCTATAATGACATCTAATTAAAGTGTAGTTGAAGTGAGCGCGCCCGCATTGAAGTGCGCGCCCGCATTGACGTGCACACGAGATGGAGGAAGCAGCAACGCGGCAGCATGCGCACCCGAACACGGTATATCACTGCCTGTTCGCCTACTACAAGATCAGCTCCACGAAGCAACACCTCGCCCACATTTTCAACAAGTCGGAACGCACGCTTGGTAACTGGATCAAGACGTACGAGCAGTCTGGCGTGTTTTAACGTGCAAAGTCGGACTCGGGAAAAATGTTCACAGCGGAACAGCGCGCATGCATCCATTAACAACGGCATCATCGAGAGTGTCGCCAGAGGTGTCTCGTTGCCCAATAGTTGACTTGGTGATAGGACGGACCACAAGTTGGTAGAGTTGCTCTTCAGTGATCGCCGGTGACACCGGTTGCTGGACGTTGGCGGGGGAAGAACTCACTCGAGGCAGTAGCGATCGCGAGCCGGGTATGGCGCGAAACGTGCGCTGCTCTGTATGCGCGATGCTCGTGGCGTCGTGTACGGCGAAGGCGAGGAAGCTGGCGGCGTGGAGGGCAGCATGGCTTGCGCGCTCACGGCAGGGCTTTCGTCGGTGCTGGACATTGCACTTGGCAAATGAGTGCGCACTGGGACTGTGGAGTGCAGGCGTGCACCCATAGCTCGGCTCGTACAACGGCATATTTAATTCTTTTGATTAGGTTGTGCGGTTCGCTGGCGCTTTCCCCTCGGTCGATTGAACCGATCGCGTTCGGAAACTTCGACTAGAACTCAGAATACTCAATCTCACCTTCAGCATCGCTGTTGAGTCGCCTTTCGCACGCAGAGCTTCGATCCGGGCTTTGACGTGCTCGATCAGCTTATGCATCTTCAAGATATCGTCAAC
Organism: Phytophthora pseudosyringae; assembly: GCA_019155715.1. Lineage (NCBI taxonomy): Eukaryota > Oomycota > Peronosporomycetes > Peronosporales > Peronosporaceae > Phytophthora > Phytophthora pseudosyringae. The sequence continues at coordinate 1,534 of JAGDFM010000571.1, forward strand.
GTACGACGGAGCAGTAGCCACGAGCTTAGACGTCAAAGTCTTCACGGATACGACCAACTCGCACTTCATCTTCTTCATCGGCGACGATTGTATCGGCAACATGGTGCTTGCCAGCCGCTTGATGGAGTCAAATTCGTCATCATCTGGCATTCCCCCCTCAACAAATCACATGAGATCGTGCTTGACTTCAAGACATTCGCGGAAGTAGAACACCTCAAGAGCGCCACTGCAAAAATCGTAGAAATCATCTCCGTGCTCACCTGACTTGGTAAATCTAGCCAAGGCTTTGAAGTACTTGCGATTGAGTTTTTTTTCACATGTCATACAACACCACCATGTCATGAACAACGATCACGGACGGGTCGATTTTCGCAAAGCGGGCATTGGTCGACAGCACCAGGTTGTAGTCCGAGCGTTTTGCCGACACAACGTCTCGCCAAAATGATGAAGTTGTGTTGACGTCACCGACATCCGGTTGCTGTCTCGTCGGCGTGTTGCCGATTTCAGCGATGCGTGCAGCAAATAAATCGGAGAACAGAACGTTTAGCAGGCGAAAGATGCAATGATTTGATAGAAGTTGTCCTTCAGCCCTACCGACAGCCTTCGAACCCAACACAGTGCCAACAACAGCAAGGTGAACAGCGTCAAACTCGATGAGATGCTTCACACGATCAGCAGCACAGATCTTGCGGCTCAGACGAAGCTTCCGACTCGTGCATTACTTGCGCAGTTGTTCAACCGTCCAGGTAGCGTAGCCGTCAGACGTCGGTGGCGTAGTTCCGCCTGTATCCTTGACGGTTCAGTTAGCTGACACGGTCGGGGAATCAGCAACAGTCAATACTGTACTTGTAACACCGCTGGGTGGCACTCCAGCACCAACTGCGCTTGGCCTCAGGACTATCTTGCTCTTGGTCGCTCTGCAGATATCGAGAAGTGAGGTTAGAGAGCTCAGATAGCGCTCCGTTGCTGCTTCATGCAGACCAACCATTAGCTTGATATGCTGCCGACCACAAGATGCGGTAAATGCAAGCTGGGTGACAGCACTAACGAATCGTTAGTAACGATGCTGCGGACAAGCCAGCGCTGCACACGCATGCCTATCCCAAGAAGCAAAGCGTCCAAAAGCTCATGGAAAAGTAAAGCCCATACAGATGTGGCCATGCTTGACAGGACGACTCTTACGTCTCTCTCACTGAAGCTGTTTAATGTGTATCCTCTGAATGTCTGTGAAGGTCGTCGCTGTGCTTTTCGACGTGGCACGGCAGTGTGTCGGTCTTAACCGACGTACCATGCAGTTTTTTTCCTAGCGCTATGGGATAGCATGGCACGGATGGCACGCGGTTAGAACCCGGCCTAAGATGATCTGCTAGAGGCAAACAGTCCTTTTAGTTCGACGCTGCGGGCCTATAGCAGATCATCTTAGAAATATTGGCCATCCATAAAGAAACCCTTTCACTTTAAAGATTAAACACAACAAAAGTTACGATATGACCAAATATTGAATACATGATAAAATTCTATGGGGAAATAATTTTACTGGGATAGCAGTAGCCTGAAAGGATAGGTGCTGGGACAGCCCAAATCACATTAATTCGAGCCGGTAACTGAATCTGGTATTGAAGCCGGTATTGAAGCCGGTATTGAAGCCGGTAATCAAGTGGCTTCGCCACTTTGGTCTTCGCGCTCGCGATGTTGGCGGCTCGGAGGAGACCACGCCCACGTCATCCGCACGGCTGGCTGGCAAGCGCGTCGTCGCGCACGAAGGGACGGTCATGAAGGCGGCGGGGCTGGAGCTGTCCTCCGCCATCCAGCTCGTACCCAAGGTGCTCCGGCGGGTCTTAGGGTTTGTCACGGCCTCCAAGTGCCGGAAGGTGCTGTACAGGTGACGTAAAGCGTGGACGACGAGAAAGGAAGCCTCCAAGGCATGGTGTACGAGCCACCGATGGCGGTAGCTCGGTATTCAGGGGGAGGAGTGGAGAAAGGTAAGGATTGCTGTAGGCTCTACGTTGTTGACAGGTTGAATCGTGTGCTAACGGCTTTTTGGGTTAGCGCAGGCTGAGATTGTCGCTATAACTACTCAAGAGGTACATGCACTGAGGAGCAGATACAGAGTGTACGTATAACTACTCAATGGTACATGCGCTGAGGAGCAGATGCAGTGATGCAGAGCGTAAGTTATACGAGCGAGAGGCGGTCTGAGAGTGGAGACAAAACAAAATAGTGATGGAACTGAGAATTGCGCTCCGGTATGGGGTGCTCGATTTCGCGAAGTTGCTCTAAACGTGTGCATGGATCAAGGACGGCACCCCACGCGTGTGTTACTGGGGCACAATGCGAAACTACGCACATGCGTCCATTCTGCGAGATTGAATCGGATTGGCAGACCTATCTCGCGGGTAGGACAGCTTTGGCCGAAAGTCTTGTTTTATGGTTTGAGGGGTGTGACTGAGAATTTCGGCTTCTCTCGGAGCTACAGCTCGCATTCAAAACAACAATTATTCGCTGAAATGGACGCCGGAAGACAGGATTGGCTTGAATTATGCGACGGCGAAGGGCGTTCGGCTTTAGCTAGCGATGGTGCGTCGCTGACTGAGAGCGCTGCTTCGGGTCAAGGGTGGAGGAATGGGCATGAGCGTGCCGCTGGAACCGATGCTGCCCGGGAGCGGAGAAACGAGTTGCAACGACTGCGCCGGGCTGAACAGAAACGACAGAAAATTGCTAACCGGGGTGTGGTTTCAGCAACCCAGGACGCCAATCGCAACAGAACAACAAAGTGAGTGGAGCCAAACGAAGGAAAACTGAGTTGCAACGACTGCGTCGTGCTGAAGAGAGGCGGCTGAGAATTGTCAACCGAGGTGTGGGGCCGGCAACCGAGGACCACCATCCGCAACAGAACAACGAAGAGGGTGGAGACGAACAAAATGACTGGGTAGCAAGACGGCGTGAGGCTCGACGAAGACGTGTGGCGCTGAGCCAAATAGAAGATAAAGAAATTCTTGTGGAATTGAGTGCTCGGGTGCTGGATAAAAGGTTCCTTACTGTGCAGGAGGTCAAATGGATGACGGCGATTCAACGGTATTTGCTGGACCCTTGCAGCGGCTGCGTAGCGTAGTGCGTCAGAGGAAGACGTATGACCCTCCGAGTCTCAGCTGCCGGTTCTCCGAACCCCCAAGTCTCCGCAGAGGCTTAGGTCACTCTAGTATAACTAACTAGAGACTCAAAGAGTCGGTATTCCTAACCCAAGGTAAATACACTCATCGATGCTAATACTGAACTGTTATTTCTTAGCTTATCTGCGGCAAAGCCGCCTGTGGTGTAAATGTATGTCTTTAACTATATGCCATAGTTAAACCTCGTCAAATGCATATCGAGTGGCTCTGAAGCTACGTACTGAGATCCTGTTATACCAGGTACCCTTTCAGTCAAGGCGATACATAGTGAGGCTACACTACATGTGACCCGCGTGTAACCCCGTTATACCCCCCCTCTAACCGTGGACACACTGTATCCACGAGGGTCTGATTGCATCAGTCTCTCGAGACTGAGAACATTCCGCTCCGAGATCGTTCACTGTCCGATCCGCATCGAGTGTCAACACTCGGATGCCCAAAGCCAACTGGACCTTTGACCGTGCACGTTCGCCTCGCGACAGCAATCTTCGCCGCGGGCCAAGCCCATATGTGTCTCCGACACCTTCGCCAACTCCACCGTTCCGTTCGGAAGAGGTCTCTGACCACGCGCCACCAGCAGCCGCGAGGCTCTCGGTGTCCGAGTATCTCTCAGCGCATAAGGTTCGACACGGTCAGAGGACCATGGGTGGAGACGTTCCTGAAGGCCGTAAAGCCGTGCGCTACGCGCGAGACAGCCTCTTCGAGGACCTGGAGGAGGGCGAGGAGTCCATCGACTACAGCGAGTCCGTGGCTAGTGGCAGTCCTGCTCGCTCGGCGAGCCCGCGCTCACTGCGCACGCCGAATCCCTTCGAGGTGACGACTTCGCAAGTCCTGCGCGACGCGCCTCCACTTCCTTCGCGGGGAGCCGACGATGACCCCATGGGATCTGGTGTCATCACCAATCCTTTGGACGAAGTCCAAGAGCAGCAGCTTGCAGCTGGTTCGCAGCGTCCGGTGGCTCGGCCATTGCTTACTCTGTCACGCCGTCACTATGGCTTCGAGCCTCCCGATCCCAACGAGATGGTTCGTCGAGCAGCGTCTAAGCTGTTGAGCACATACGCGATTGGACCTGCGGCCACTACTGCTGACGAGCAGGCTACACGCACCGCGCTCCGTGAGCGACTCTTTACTCGACAGGAGACGACTCAACGCGAGAATCGCGAGCGTTTGCAAGTGCAAGCTCGTCGTGGATCTATCCCACCGATGCAGACTTATCCCGTGGTGCTCCTGCCAGGAGAAACGTCTTTGGAAGACGAGGCTCAGTTCCAGAACTGGGCCGAAGGAGCTCGCAAGCTGTCCTCAATTGACGCCCTATGGGATAGCTTCCGTGAAGCTGATATTCGAGTCGAACGTGAACTCCGCTTCGAGTTCGCAAAGTTCAAGGCTAAGCGTCAGTTGCCTTCTGCCTACCGGCCTCGCCCCCAGGGCTCTCTCGCACTCGGTGCTCCTACTTCTGCATCCAGCGGCTCTCACTCGCGTGAGGTGCCGACTACTCCTTTCCAAGGTCAGAGCTGCAGCTCAGCTGCTGGCGCTGGCTCCCCAGCGGCTAGTGCCGGGCAACGCGAAGTGACCGACGTCGCGGTCGCTGACCCTCGAGGCGCTGTCGATCATGCCGATAAAAAGCGTCCACGACGTCTGGGCAGTCCTGCCGGAGGGGAACCTCGTACTCCCATGCGTTTTGTGAGTGAGGATAGCCTCTCCACTTCACAAGATATTGAGTACAACCCTGGCGACGACGTCGCGCCACTAAGCGTTCCACATGATAGTGGGAATCTCCCTGCTGGTCGAGCAACGGTGGCGGTGGTCTCCGACCGGCTGGATCCTCGCGCTGCGAGTAATAGCGCTCTTCAAGCGGTGCGGTCTCGGGTTGAGGACTTCTAGAGTCCCTTGAACTGGGCGGCTGGGCACCGCTCGCGTCTCGCCGACGATATTGATGCGTTGCATCAGCGTATGGACTGGTTTGAGTCCCCTGACTCGGTTGCCAACCGCTTGATGCTCCTTGAGCGGACATCTGCTCATCGCTTCGAGGCGCTGGACCGATCGCTCGCTGAGCTTCGTGGTCAAGTGGGCCTCTTCGTGCGCCTCCAGCACTTCGGTCAGCCGCCGTCAGTGCCGCCGCCCGTGGGGCCAATGCCTCCGCGCTCACCTGAGCCGGGTCCCGATACGGCTTGAGGAAGCCTACGTAGAACACGGGGTGCGTACGCAGTTTCTTCGGAAGATTGAGCGTGTACGCTAGGCCCTTCCTGGCCATGACCTTGAAAGGTCCAATGAAGCGCGGGCGCAACTTAGTCTTAAAGATCGCAGTGACTGCATGTGTAGGTAGGTTTTTAGCGTTTAATAGAACTAGGTCACCGACCTTAAACACATCAACATTGCGTCCGCCCTTTGCATCAGCCTGTTCCTTCTGAACATCCTGGCTTTCAGCCATCGCGTCGAGTACCTATCGTAAGAAATTCAAACGCTTGGACACGAACGTGCCAACATGCTTGTAAACCGCAATTGAATTGATACCAGCTAGCCCTTCGGTTATTTCATGACGCCACTACTCCGTGTTCCTGTCGACACCACTCCGTGCTTGTTGGGGTGCTCAGAATTATGGAATGATAACGTCAACGGGACGCGAGGCCGTTTTCATAGAATGGGATGAACCCTGTCGACACATGCACCTCATTGGTCAATCCAACCTCAACGAGTGGGAGCATGGAGATCCATTGCTTGGGTCTGCCGCACAGACACTCCGAAGCATGTCTTCGGCTACGCGATTCACGCGTTCAGTCTAACCATCGGTCTGCGGATGGTCCGTCGTGGACATGTCCAGTCGCGTGCCAAGCACCTTAAAGACTGATGTCCAAAATTTGCCCGTGAAACGGGGTCTCGATCCGAGACAATCGCCCCCGGCAGCCCATGCTGGCGGAACACGCGATCCATAAACAGCGTGGCTGTTCCTTCTCCGTCGATGGAGTCCGGCACCGCCGCTAAGTGAGCCATCTTGCTCAATCGGTCAACAAAGACCACGATGCCCGTGTTGCCCGCCGCATCGCCGAACACAAAGTCCATACTCATGGATTGCCAACGCCCCGTGGGTACAGGCAAGCTAGCCAGCGGCGCAGCCGAGTGCGGCGAGGGTTTTACCCGTTGACACGTCTCACACGTGCGCACATACGTGCTGACCCACTTGTACAGCTTCGGCCACCAGTAGTGGGAGCTCACCGAGCTGTAGGTCTTCTCGCGACCGAGATGACCACCAAGTGGTGTATCATGGGCCTCATAGAGGACTCGATACTTAAGACCCTCATCGTGAGGGATGGAGTGTCCTCCGGACCCGTACCGTAGTACAATAGACCGTCATCGAGTGTGTATCGATGCAGCCTCGCGCGCAGGCGCGCAAACAGTTTAATGTCTGAGTTCGAGAACTCCGCGCTACCGAGCGCATGTAGCAGGGCTACGCAGGAATCACCGCTTGCGTACGCCGTGCGGATTAAGTCTGTCACAGACGAGATAACCGTCGTGACATGATCGAGCTCATAGTCTGGCCTGCGCGATAACGCGTCGGCCAGAACGTTCTGCCTGCCAGGCTTTTACTTCACCTCGAAGTTGTACTCCGCAAAGAAGGAGAGCCAACGGGCCATTCTCTGAGAGAGATGAGGCGACTGCGTCACAGTGCGTAGCGACGCATGATCCGTATAGATCACTAACGGCTTGGAGCCTAACAGGTGAACCCTGAATTTGACGAGCGCATACTTCATGGCAAGTAGCTCTTTATCGTGAGCTGGATAGTTTTTGTCAGCAGCCTTAAGCTGACGAGAATCAAACGTGATCACGCGTTCACGCCCTTCAGCGTCTGCTTGCAACAAAGCACTGCCGATGGCAAAGTCCGACGCGTCACAGACGACACTGAAAGGACGATCGGAATCTGGCAGCGCCAGGATCAGCGCCTGAAGGAGGCCCTCCTTGATGGCTTCAAAAGCCGCGTGATGTCCGGTGTCCCAACACCAGTCCACATCCTTTTTAAGGAGATTAGACAGTGGCCTTGCCACCCCAGCGTAATTCTTGCTGTACTTGTGCATGTAATTGGCCAAGCCAAGCCACTTCCGCAAGTCCTTATGGTTCTTGGAAACCGGCCAGTCTACGATGGCGTTAACCTTAGCGGGATCCGCTCGAAGCCGTCGCTTCCCAATGAAGCATCCCAGGAAGGGAATCTCTTCAGCGCCGAAGACACACTTTCGATGTTGGCATACAACTTGTATGTGTGCGCATGCACTCGAGCACCGCTCGCAGGTGCTCAATGTGGTTCTCCACATCAATCTTCCTGTGCTCGGCACGACTGTGGACGAATATGTCGTCGAAGTATGTCTGCCCATACGCCCGGTGGGGCATGAACAGCTGCATCACCAGACGATTGAACGTCGCAGGCACGTTCAACAGCCCTTGGGGCATTACCAGCCACTCCCAGAGCATACCGCTCGGAGTGCTGACCGCTGTGAGCGGAATATCGCTTGCTCTCATGAGCAATTGATAGTATCCATCGACCAAGTCGAGGGCACTGTACAGCATACACTCCGTGATGTTGTTCTGGAGAACGTCCTTCCTAGGAATAGGCGTCTGCGCCGGAAAGGTGGCCGCGTTAAGCTTATTGAAAGCATGAACGATGCGCCACTTGCCATTCGGCTTTCTGACACAGAACGTAGGCGTTGAGTGTGAAGACTTGCTCTCGCGCACCATGCCGGCCTCGTGCTTGGCACGGAAGAATGCGTCGATGACGTCACACTGCTCTCGTGGCTAAGGCCACTGCCTTGTCACGCAGTATTTGGTTCCAGGAACCAGGTCAATCTTATGACGTAAACCTCGATCCGGAGGTAGCCTCGTGGGAGGTTCTTTCGAGACCACGTCTTGGTACTCCTTCACCAAAGGATAGTACGGATCCGAGGGGCCCTTGAGAATCCAGGATCCTGCCCGCGCATGCAGCGCCTTCTTGGTGTCCTCAAGGACGGCTTTATCCAAAAGCGACGACGAGTTCAACTCCTCCTCACGTCGTACAATGACCAATTCGGCTAACTCGCCGGCCTGCAAGGCGTCGCCGAACTCGGCAATGGACATTTCGTCCAGCTCCAACAGAGCGTCCACATTGGGAAGAGTCTCTAGTCTGATGTCGCCATCGCCTTCCCCTGTCAATCCGTTGACGAGTGTATATAGCTGCTCGCTATCACACAGTGTGTCCTCACTCGTCATGCTAGACGCATCAGACGCCCTGCGTCTCACGGCTGACGCTCTGCGTCGCAGCCTTCTCTCCGCTGAGACTGTTTGCCTCGGAGAGGTCCCAACTGTCACACCAGTAGTGTCTCCCGGTGCTCGCACCATGTGCGTCTCGACCGAGACTGGAATATCTTCACCGACATCCGTCGTAGAGCTGCAATGCTCGCAGTCTCCACTCCGTAGATTTCGTGCCACGTCACCTCCACCAGAGGGGCGCACCGCCTTGATGGCCTGGCCCACGGCCCTCCACGCCACGCATGGCGTGTAGTGACACCTCGTCGTCCTGACGAGAGTCACTGTCGTGACACATGTCACCTGTGTCACCCAGCGGCGTAAACATGTACAGCCCACGAGCTTCGCTCGGGACTCCTGTCCTCGACACGTTCAGTGTCTACAAGTTCGGATACTCCGATGGCCAACACATTGACCGACTCGGTCCAGTGTCCGCGCCAATCGCGCTCTCGATTCCTAGCAGAGGCGGGTTCATGACTCACCAAAGCTCCACCAGGAGTAAATAGCGTTGCGTCTAAGGTCTTCGACCTCCAATCAATCCATGGCTCATGGCGTTCCAGCCATGCCATGCCCAGGATGAGGTCATACCTCGAATCCAGGTCCAAGACCAGACAGCGTTCCTCGCTATCGAAGTCGAGAAACTTCGCGCCCGAGTCCACAGTGACTTTAGGCACCGTGACACGTGTCCTTGTCGCGAGGCGAACAGTGACAATGTCACCTCTGGGCGCTCCAAGCGCCTCAGCGTACCGCTGACTTCCTTCCTTTTAAAACGCCAACCCGGAATTGTTAGCATATTTTGTGCCCGGGGCACCTGCTCAAGTGCTCGACAACAATAACGGTAATGTGGGGGGGGGGTTGCAAATAGGACACCGTGTAAAATGCATTCGTTGACGTGGCACCGCGATGAGAAAACCGCACTCGTTCAGCAAGCTGTTAACGAAGCTCGAGCTGGAGGTGAAGATATTGTCGATATGCCTTTTCCACCTGACTTCATCAACGTGCAGCTCGTGGATTTGGGATGGGGAACTGCGTAGCGGGCATGATTGGCCGGACGAGAACAACCTTGAGACGGAGTATGTTGTCGGTCCGGAGGATGGGAGAAGTAAGAGGCGTATTATCATATCGGTGGGCATTATTAAAAACCACAGCGGAAGCCGGTCACTTATCTCGGAGTTGGAGTTCTCGACAAACGCGTTGAGCTGGAATTTGTGCAGCACGCAGTCGACCTTGCGCAGGTTATAACGGTGTGGAGGCTCAAGGGGCCACACTTAAACGGATCGTGCTCAACCTCGAAACTCTTCGGAAATCAGCACAAAAGTGGGGGTTTGAGCACCTTTACGTGGGGATGTCCCGAGTGACAGCGGTTGAAAATTTGTGCTGCATGCCTCTATCAGGTGCGTTCCGATCGAGCGCCCATCGCAATCTTTCTCCAGATGCATGCTTTTTGTCCGGTTGGCATACTGTAAGATGCCCGGCAATATGCCGCGCGTTGTAGTTTTGGCGGACTGTCTGCCCGGCCCCGCGGGCAAGGACATGATCTGCTCCATTCCCGCTCTATGGTCGAAGTGGTGAGGCTCTGCTTTGCGGGCGGTATGTACAACCAATTAGCGCTGTGATAACCAATAAACTTTTGTATTACTTCGCTTCACTAGGGTGCAGATGGTTGCAGCGATAATAAACGTGTATCTATCTGGTTCTTACACGTCTTGATGTTGTAGTGCGCGCGCTCGTTTGTGATGCGTACTTCACCTAAAGCAGGGCGCATGGCGAGAGTTCTCCGTGATCCTAGCCTCAAAATGCCATTGATTGATGGATATCTTTCTCTACATTTATTGGCAGCATGCTGTCCAAGTTCTCCGTGCTTTCTCTACATTTTATCCGCGCAAACTGGTCCAACCATCTCGTTGAAGGTTTTGCATCATTGACAGATTGGAGCGGGGATGAGTTTATCATTTGCCTCGAGCGACCAAGCATTATTTAATTTACGCTTGGTGCAAACAGCATCATGTTTGTAAGAGGAGTTGAGCCCTTTGAGTGGTTTCACCGTCCACCGTACCTGCTGGAGCTTCTCGCAACTGTAATTGACGACCTCCCACTGACTTTGCTAAAAATTGGCCGGCTATTTGTGGAGTGTTCAACGACATTTGATCAGCGATACTCTCTAATTGAGCGTGTTCTGCAGGGACGGGCGCGGCTCGTGGTAGACCACTGGTCTGTTACCCTGGACATCATCGAGGTGCCGGATACCAACACCACGCTGGGACCCCAGGCGATTGGTCCGTAGTATGAAGTCAAGTTCGAGAACGAGTTTCGGGCTTCGATTCCAACACCCGAACAGTTCGCGAAACTCCACGTTTCTTTCTTTGTCGGACTTTTGGCGGATAGCTTGGCCTGGAGAAAATTGGTACATGATGTGAAGAGAGAAGCTCGGTTCCAAGACACGATTGCCGGTGGGGGTTATGGCGATGCGGAGACGTTCTACAGAGTATGGGCGCAACTCACGGATAATGTCACAACGGTGTAAAGCCATCGTGAAGTCCACTCTTGCTTGCATAACAAGCATAATTTTTGAGTTGTATGGCGGGCCAGTTCTGCTTGGACTAGGTGAACACACGACTCAAGGTGAGGCATACAGTCGAGCTCATTCTGACGCGGCCGTGTTCATCTTGAGCGTACCAAGCGAGAATTTCTGGTTTGGTTGTTCGGTTCTTAGCATTGCTATTTAAACCGCTATACACAGAGAGATCACACGAAGCCACTGAAGAATCCGAAACACCATTACTTCCCTCTCTTCCAGATCCTCGACAGCGCTCATCAGATCTTCGTCAGTCTCGATATCAGTGTCCCCCTCATTTGAAAGCCTCTGGTTGATACACCAATTGTGAATGATACAAGCAACATGTATTACCTTCGTGACATTTTTCATCCGGACCTTCAACGGTTGCTGGACGACACGCAATGTATTCACCAACAGCCCAAAAGCCGTTTCAACCCGGATGCGTAGTTGGCTGAGATGAAAGTTGAAGCTGTCATGACTCGGTTTTTTTTGTCTTGGGCTTGGTAAACGGCGTCAACAACTTGTTGCTGTTGCTGTACGCGTTGTCGCCTACCAGATACAGTCTCTNTGCGTAGTTGGCTGAGATGAAAGTTGAAGCTGTCATGACTCGGTTTTTTTTGTCTTGGGCTTGGTAAACGGCGTCAACAACTTGTTGCTGTTGCTGTACGCGTTGTCGCCTACCAGATACAGTCTCTTCGGAAAGTTTTCAGCGATGGTTGATAGATTCCACCACTCGTCGGCAAGTGCGTCACCCATACCGCCAGGGCATTTACCGGATACGGCTGTAAATCGGTAGTGGTGGTCGACACAGGCCTGTACATTCACACCGTAGCACTGGTAATGTCCCAAGAAAAACGACGTCACACGTTTAATTTCCTTTCGGTGAGGAACTTGCACTCTACAGAGCCACCCGTCAACTGCTCCGACGCATCCATTTTACGCATCACCGGAGTTTTGTCGAGCAAATGCATCCACTGATTGTTGCTGCTCGTGTGAGGTGGCAGGAAAGTGTAGCTTCAGCTGTGTGCTTGTATCGCGTCCATGACTTCGTGAATACTGCTATAGAATGCAGTCTTGCTCGCGCCCGCGAGTGCCCGCACTGGATGATAGGAATAGCCAGCAAGCCACGAAATGCACATATGCACTTTGTTTACCGGCGTCAGAGGCGTAATGCCGGTACGGTAACGTGATTGGGCTTCTGTGGCGAGGTCGATGAAACCTTTTTCGGCCAGAGGTGTATAGCGCAGCCCAGATGACTCTGAGGTTTTAGGCCCAGAGAAGACTGAGAGTCAACGGACAGCGTCTGGATTCGCCGAGAAGCAGAATCCAGAGTCGTCTCGTTGGCGTGAGTACCTTGCGGAATCTCTGTCGGCTCGTTTGTCTTCGACGGAACGGCACTCCACCGAGTTTAGCCTCAAAATAGTATTGAGTGTACGTCCACTTCAGGATGCACCTTCAACGCCGGGAGGCAGAAATCAGGAATCAAGAGTCTGAGAATCAAGTGTCTGAATATCACAAATCCAGACCCCGATTCCCAGACGACAACCAACAAATACAGAGTTATACACTCACAAATATACAACCGTCACTTATTCTTTTCGACCCTTGGATGGTGGGTCACTACACTAGGTCAACTCGGGTTAGAATTCAGACGGACTAGCCGTCTGAATACCCGTATACAACGCGCACCACTCTCTAAGAGAGAAAACAACCAATATCAATCGATTCACACAGCAGTTAACTATCAAATTCAGGGGACAACTGCTAGTCAGTCACCCAGAACGATCAGGGAATATGAAATGGGCAAAACACCAGCACGCTAGCGACCCAACTAGGTTATGGAATAGGTGGGCCACTCCAGGATTGCACGAGGCGCCTCCGTTCACCACCTAACTGGACTTAAGTTTGGTGGCGCTCCACAGGGGACGCCGTCCTTTGGCGGTCGATGTGCCCTTAGCGTCTCGCGGTCGTAGTCTCGGGTCCTCAACAGACTTGGCCGAAGTCACTTGCGCGCTACAGGGAAAAATGAACTCTGTTGTTGGCTTAAGTTTGACTATCTTCCTTCTCTCTCCTTCTCTCCTCTACTGACTGGCTTCACAAACACACTTGTGTTCACTATGCTTGGGGTAGATCACTTGGCTTGAGTATGGGTGGCGATCTTTGGTCGTACACGTCGAAATGTTGACTCAACACCCCTACTGGATTTTTCGGTAGTTCAAGTTGCGTGTCACTTGATTGCAGACTTGATTACGCTCTTGATTACGTGGTCGTTCGTCTGGAATTCACTTGGACTCAGTGTGTGGCTCTCAGACGCCTGAGGTCAGAATTCATGTGACCTTGAGAAGTCTGAAGTCAGAATCCGTGCATACTTCAAGTGTCCGGGGTCTGACGTCAGGAGTCAGGATTCACATAGGACTCTGACATCAGAAGTCAGGAGTCAGAAATCCAAAGTCTGGATTCATACGGGACTCTGAAGTCAGAAGTCAGGATTCAGGATTCAGCGTCTGGTCTTCTTTGATTCCTTTGCTTGGTCTTCACTTCACGAGGACGTATGGCTGTAGGCTCCTTTGCGCACGTTTTTGTGAGCGCTGGGGAGGCGTCATGTTGGTACTTGATCTATGCTCGTCGCTCAAGTCGCATCAAGACGAGGTGTTCTCAGAGATACGTTCTTCTGAGACACTTTCCGTCAGAATTTAAGCACTCATCGTAAGGGAAAGTCCGGTGGCTGAACGTAGTGCACTTTTGATATTCTGAGTGTGCGCCGTCAGAATTCACACTGCCAGCCAATTGGGCCCATCTGCGACCCGGCGGCAGATCTTTCCGTAAATCACATGTCTCTCCCGTCGTCATCCACGTCGCATGCTTAAAACCAGACCAAGACCCCCTGTCTCCCAATAGAACTCCATAGAATCACACGAAAGCAGGCGAGTGACGGCAGCGCGTAGGCGAAAATCCTGAGTTGCCTCGTGTCACTTCATCCACACGGAGACTTGGTGCCAGGAAGCGCACAAGCTTTTCGAAAGCGCAGAACGGCATGCGGTAATACTGATGATACTGGCCTTCATTGAGAAGTAGCTGTGCATGGTGCTTCCAGTTGAGACAGACGCGCTCCAAATACTTCTTCCGCTCATTCTCCCATGCAACGTAGAAAGCAACGATCTGAACGACAGGAATAGCAGCAACTAGAGTGTCCGTGGCCATCTTGGGCTGGTCGGGCTGCCGAGACTGGGGTCAGCGAGCGAGGGGGTTGGTGGGTGCAGTCAAACAGCGAAGTGGAGACAAGCAAAGCAACGTGCACCATTCGAAAGTGCTGGACAGTACCAGCATGGCACATCACGCCACCATTTGCCATGGCACATGAACATGCCATGCGTGGCACTTTCATGGCGCGATAAACCTACACCGTAAGAGCGATCGCCCAATAGAATTTGAAATGGCATGGCATGGCAGAGATGGCACGCGGTTAGAACCCGGCCTTATAAATGTTGGCAGTCCACAGTGACTTTAAAGATTAAATAGGGGGAGTCGAACATAGCAAAAAACGTGCTCATGTTTTCGACAGATTTCTGCTCATGATTTCGACCATTTTCTGCTTAACTCTCAAACAAGCCACCTCCAGAGGTCGCTTGTTTGAGAGTCAAGCACTCATTTCAAAGTTCAAGTTGCTTGTTCCCTCGTTCCCTCCCTTCGGCTCTTGCAAAACTGTTTCGTCAACACGCCCTCGCTCGGCTAATTGAGATAATGAAATGAGCAAAACGTGAGTCCCCCCTTCCGTTTTTGCTCATGTTTTCGACATTTTTCTGCTGATGATTTTGCCTTTTTCTTGCTCATGTTTTTTCAGCTCATTTCGAATGTTCGACCCCCCCCTAATACAACGATATGACCAAATATTGTGATCACCAAGTTACCCGGCTTAAGTACTAGCGTTTCGCCTTCTCGAGCGATATATTTATAAATCTCTGATACGCTACTTAAAATAAGCCGTACAAATCGGAGTTACTCGCACCTAATCGTGGGAATGGCGGTGGGTATATAATAGCAAACGCGCTATATTATAGCAAACGCGACTGCTTTCTTATAAATCGTTTAATCGGGGTATTTAGAGGAGAAATATACATTGTTCTTATTAATATAATATTGAATACATAATATAGTTTCTATGGGGAAATAATTTTCTGGCGACATCTATTGCTTTATTGGTATTGGTAAAGTATCTACAATACCAGTTCTCGCTGTCACCATGAGATGTAGTCACAGTGCCTTTGTATCTTCGCGGCTACTCTCACAAGCAACCGCCGACTCGTAAGTCGCACATTCATCACCTTTCACCTTCTGTGGCGCAACTGTGGATCAGGCTTCATCACCTGCTTTAAATTCACAGCGGTCAGTTATCGATCTCGCTGCGAGATCGCGGTGGCTGGCGCTCTCGACAGCTCAAATATGACAACGACGCGCCGGGCGACGCTGCCGGCTTGCTGGCTGAGTAGCGATTCGACCCCCGCCAGCGTCAGCGCCTCTTGCTGCTCGCGTCTTTTGCCTGAGTCATTGCTGATGTGTAAATGTTGAAATAGAGTCAACCTGTGAAAGTAGTAATATCGGCTCGTACGATACATGTATCAATATTCATAATATCCGCTAACAAATCAAGTCTACGAATACACATACCAAAATTCCTCCGACCGGAGGACCTCTCCGACCTGTGCCAGTAAAATGGTACGGTGTGTAGTCACACACTAACCAGACTTAGTTCGAATGTAACTGTACTACATGGGCTAGGGGAATCAAATCGGATGGGCTCTAAAAGAAGACGTGCGATTCAGCCTTGCTATAGGCGTAAGGAAACGGCCTGGAAACGGCCTGTAGGCTGAGAAAAACGCAAAAAACAAAACTAATGCAATAGTATGGCTCGAGAGTCGTGTGCTCTCGAGCGCGCAAATTCAACAATGAACCCCGGATTTTGTGGCGGGGTCCACTATTAAGAGTGCTCGGACAGCCACACATCGCAAAGTGCTCCTATAGGTAGATAATCTGCCAGTAAGATCGTGCCACATAGAGACACAAGCACACGCGCCCAACAAGTGGCTGTGAGCCACAGACAACACAACTCAGCTCGCCGACAGCAGCCGCCTTTGGGCCCAGGCGACATTTTTTACGCCTTACTGCGCGGACCTCCAAGGCGGCTCGTACAGGCTGTACAGCTGCACGCTCGACCCCGCAACCCCGCACTGCAGTGGAGCTCCTGATCGATGCCCCCGCCCCACCACCGCTACCAACGACGACGCAGCTCAGCGGACGAGCGCGGAGCTTGGCTCCGAGGATGATGGTTCAACTCCAGCCGTCTCCAAACTTAGCACGGGGGCGGGGCTTTGCGTGTGCTGTCGCCAAAATGCGTTTGGTGTCGGTACTGTGTGTTGCTGTGCGGTGTGTGATGTATCTACTGTTGCTTCTAACCTACTGTGAGTTGTGCTAAACATGCAATAGATGTTCTATTTGCCTCCTATGCTTGTGTGCTTGCTTTTATCGTTGTTCTTTCTTTCTAGATGGTAGATGCCACAGGCCCCAGAGCGGCTTGGCGGTCTGGGTCACGGATGGCATCAGCACGACGCAGCTGCAGGTGTCGGGCGATCTTGTCGTTTAGTTCACCCTTCATGAACAGATCGTGAAGGTGTTTGCGGATAGCTGTGGAGCCACGCGACGTGATCTTGAGGACGGCGAGTACGGCAGCCCCCGCCTTCTTCCCGAGCGCCAGGACTTGGTCACGATAGTCGTCGGTGCTTGGGTCCAGCTTCAAGTCATCGGCGACGAAGGGCTTCATCAAGCCCACGAGCTGCTTCGCATTCGACCGCTGTCGCTTTGGCGCGTCTGCCATCCAGCGAGGTTCCTGCGCGTATCACGCGAACCACGTCGCGTGAAGGTAAGTCACCGACGTCCGTCGGCGCTTGGGCTTGTCTTGTTCTTGGCTTGGTTCCTGCTGACGCTTGTTGCTCTTGTCTTGTGCTGGGGCTCCGTCCACTTTAGCTTCTCGGTTGTCTAAGCGTTCGTCTTGGCGCTTGATGTGCGCCATTAACTGGTCAATGACACTGCGTTGATGGTCGATGATCTTGCTCTTGTTGCTTTGTTCCTTGAGCGTATCTGCAGCTTGGCGCCATTCATATTTGCGGGGCGTTTGCGCCGATCATTGAGGCGCTTTCGCGACAATCAATCAGCGGTCATGCCCGCGCTCGTCCTCAAATTGACTCGAGCGATGAAGCTTGCACCGTGAACAGCGACGCCGACATCAGTAGTAGCGGCAGCGAAGGTGGTTGTTGAAATGAATATGTTAAAAGCTGAATACATCCTCACTTCTAGCACACAAAGCCATTTGCCGTCACTATTGCTAATGTCTATAGTAAAGAAAACATGACACGAGCAAGTTTGCCCACACACACGCCACGACAGCCAAATCGCACAAACAGCTAGTCACCGTACTAAAGTAGCAGGCGCCCAAATCTCGGGGCCGACACCCACTCGGCTTGCTTGGAAATCGCAAGGCTGACGCTCCAGCGGCTCGCTCAAAGGTGGCGAGAAACGAGAGGAATTTCATTCCACCGAATTTACATTACTAAATACGAGTACAACGCAAATGGCTGAACCGCATACCCCTAACCCGGACGAGTACATTGGTGACGCCTATAACAGGGGGAATACGGTATCACCCTCAAAGTGGTACACCGATCGTACTTAATCGGGTCTAGGAGTGTAGGTCATTGGAGCTTTCTGTCTGTCTCTCATTCGAGAATCTGCGGGCGACGAGAGGAAGTGGCAATGGCGGAGAGTGACGTGTGGTTCCAGTTGGTGGACCGACAGGGACGGCACGTGGCTTCGCTCAGGGCTGTGGCGTTTCCGAACACCAAGTCCGTTTATCGTTTCCTGGAGGCAGCTTCCCCTGTACCAGGAGTCGATGCGTCAGCTCTCAAGGTGTTCGCAAACTCGGATGCGTACCAAAGGCGAGTTTCGCTGGCACCTTACCAGCACCTAGGTAGCTATGGGACTCGAGGGGATGACCCGCTGCTTGTGGAGGTGCCGAAGGTGTGGTTCCAGTTGGTGGATGGAAGTGTTACTGGCCCTGCGTTCGCTAGCACCGGCGTAGACTGGGTCTCTCTCCCTGAAGATAGCAGCATTGATAGCGTATTGGATGCAGTGATCGAGAAAGCCGACGCGCTTCCGCCGCGACTCACTCCTTCAAANGCTGCTTGTGGAGGTGCCGAAGGTGTGGTTCCAGTTGGTGGATGGAAGTGTTACTGGCCCTGCGTTCGCTAGCACCGGCGTAGACGGGGTCTCTCTCCCTGAAGATAGCAGCATTGATAGCGTATTGGATGCAGTGATCGAGAAAGCCGACGCGCTTCCGCCGCGACTCACTCCTTCAAACCTGAAAGTGTTCTCTGGTAGGAAGGACCAGGC
>JAGDFM010000572.1:0-19547 GCA_019155715.1 Phytophthora pseudosyringae
TATCACCTTTCTTTCTCCCTTTCGCCCTTAATCATAGGTAGGTTGGCCTCGTTGGCGGGGCCGTCGTAATCTCTCGGAGCGCTGGATCTGTATCACCTCGATGGCTGGCTTCCACTGCAAGTTGCCGAAGTTGTCACTGGCATTCCCGCATAAAGCAAGATGCGGAACATCAAAATGTAGATAGCAACGTCGATCTCGAAGTTTCGATTGAATGGAGCCGCAAATCGACAAGCCATAAAACCACACGCACCATCACGTGGAGGTAAACAGCCACAGTCAGTAGTATGACATGGAACATTACGCCGGCAGTTTTTTTCCTTACCGTAATTTACCACCAAGAACATTCCTGGAACCTTCTTTCAGACCAGCTGCCATTTCGACGACGCAACCTCTCGACCACCTGAGAGCGAAAGCTACGTCTTTTCGATCTTAGGGTGGTTTCAGATCAGCTCGACCACTGAGATCTAACAACAGTTGGTTTCGTCTGAATTTCAGAATTAATTTATTTTTCTCAAAAAAAAGTTAACACCCTATGTATATAGATACACATAGCTGATAACATGTCGAACGAACTAACTTTTGGAAAATACAAGGGCACGCCGATCGAAGAAGTATTCACTTCCGATCCTGGTTATTGTCGCTGGATGCACAACCAACCAAGTCTCAATATTACTGAGGATATCAAGATTTTCCTTCACTCCAAGTTTCTTAGCAATGATAATTCGTATATGATGAGTTGGGGCAAGTACAAGGGGAAGACGCTGAAGCAAATTAGTCGCATCGACTCTAATTATATCGATTGGCTCCGTAAGAATCCATTCGTAATTGAGAAATGCTCTAAGCTTGTCGAAGCTTTACAGATTAAGTAAAAGAATATTTTTTTAATCAGAAGCACATCTCAAATGGTTAGCTGATCACCATTAGGATACTCAGTTTTTTTTCTTACGCTGTAGAGTACTCTAAAATCTCCCCGGTTAAGCGATCCAGCGTTAGTTCTTGTTCGGACACAACCAAAACAAGCATGTTTGTTCCCTGGCAACCAGCGTTGACACCCTGAACCTGAATAGCCTGAGGTACATCACGCTCCGTCAGGCGGCTAACGTCAGCGATAAGGACGCGGTTAGTTAGAGACCACGTCTGATAGTCAAGAAGACCATTCACCAGCTCGGGAGTTAGATCACCGTTAATCGAAGCAATCTTAGCGATCTCGTTGGTAAAGTGGTGGAAGTCATAGTCATGGCTGATGTCGAAGGTCTGTTGCGAACCAATGCGGACGTTGAAGTTGCGAATGCTCGAACCAGGGTGAAGAGTCCAAGGAGCCGAATCGAAAGGACTCTGAAACTCTTGGACAGCAGCAGAAGCAAAACTACCGGTCTGTTCGGCAAAAGGAAGGAGGATAACATACTTAGCATTCTTGACAGAAGCCGAAAGCTGAAGATCAAATGCAGCATTAAGCTGAGTCGACTGCTTACCTATACCAGCGCGCTGGTAGAACCATTGGGCATAGCAATCGTTGTATCGAACCTTCTTTACGGGCTTAGAGATGATAGCCTGAGGGTTCTCCAAATGAACGAAAGGAACATACAGTCGAGAAGTCGTGAAAGGCATGTAGGTTCCATCAATTGTAGGCTCAAGCGAGTTAACCACAGCACCCCAAGCAACTGCAATCGAACCAGCGACACTAAGAGCATTGTACATTGGGTTTGGACTGGTCGCAGAAGCAACCATTACTGGACATACATTGCCACTCGATAATGTTGTTCCCGTTAGCGTCATATTTCTCGATGCATCAACATCAATAGCTGAAGTGCCCTGGTTAACGCGGAAACGAAGACGAATTTGTGGATTAGCCATCAAGTCAAGCTCCTTGAAAATCGGATGTAAATCAGTAAGCTTAATCTTAAGCATATAGTTCCACGTCCCCATAATAGCACCAGGTGAACCAGCGCCAGCTACGAACGCACCGCGACCAAGTTGATTAGCAATGGTAGTCGTGGCAGATGCAGCACCAGTAGACGGCCACGACGTAGATGAGTCAGCTCCAGCATTTGGAGGGTTAGAGAGAAGACGCTTAGTAAAACCATCATTTGCTACCGATGCCGTAGCAGAAATAGTACCGGCGGTGAAGGTAGTAGAGATTGCTGTGTTATTCGAATACCCGTCTCCGGTAGTAGCGGTTGCACTACTGTACTTGGTTGATTGAGCAGCATCCGGGTATAGAAACGATTCAGCACCATGCTTCTCAACATACTGAGGGCTGTACCCGGTCTGAGCATGGATATTGTTCCAAAACAGCTTGTAGTCTGCCATCGAGACAATGATTTTACCATTGAGTTCAAGCGACATCGAATCGATGACGTTAAAGTTGCCACACTTGAGACCAACACAAAATCGGTTGGCTGCATTCTGTACATTTGTAGCGTGCGTGCTCTTCATCGAAACCTTGTATGGTAGCATAATGTAAGCATCGCGGAGGCAGGCAAATCCTTCACTACCATTAAGCTGGGACGTAGCGTCGATAGTGATAATACCGTTTTGGTACGAACCTTGGTTAAGATCGATAACAAAAAGCACGCGCTTGCCAGAGGAGACCTTAATCTCCGGATCACTCTTGAGCGAGCTCTGGTAAAGGTATTGGTCGGAAAGTTGTGTTTCAGACATCGTTGAATCTATATCTCGATCAATATAGTTTTGTTAAATTAATTATTATGAACAGCCTTGTTAAGCCAATTACCAGTGATCACGATCTTATTGAACTCGCTGAGAAGATGGGGGTTCAGCTCGATAATATATTCGAGTCAAGTGAGATCACTCAGCCGCTTCCGAAGAATGGATCATATCTGATTTTGCTACGACAACCTAATATGGATGTAGGACACTGGACAGCTGTTCACAATGGCGAATATTTTGATAGCATGGGAGAAGCGGCACCTACGAAGTATGGAGTCGGGCGATATAATACCAACCAATATCAAGGTACGTATGGCGACTATTGCGGACCCTTCTGTATGCTTTGGTTATATTCCAAGCAGCACAACAGACCTGATGTATTTAAGAACATGAAAGATCTGAATTTGTCAATTCTGTATTAAATATGTTTTAGGGAATATAGCAATAATGTATCGCGAATTGACGATTTCCAGCGATGTTCCAGCCGCCAAGCTGACCAAAGCTCTCAAGACAGGTAAGCTAAGTCTTACTGCAAACCAACTCAAGGGTTCAGGCTCTGTTATCCATCTCCACCCAGCTTCGTATGAGAAAGTACTAAAGGCTCGCAAGGCAGGTCGTGGTGTTGGACTTGATGTCACACGTCATGAGATCAAGAAAGGATACAAGAAGCTCCAAGGGGGATCCATTTGGAGTAAAATCAAATCTGGGTTATCGACAGCATTCAAATTTGTAAAAGACAGCGGATTGCTTTCAAAGGGATTAGACGCGGCGGTTCCGGCTCTTGCGTCAGCGTTTGGGGCCCCTCAAGCAGCAATCCCAGCGAGAGCAGCTATTAAGTCATTGACCGGAGTTGGTTTATACGACTCTGACAGTGATATAGAGAAAGAGGGAGGACGTGTATCTATAGCGGATGTTAAGAAGGCGGCAAAAAATGCTCTCGGGTATGCTAAACGTAAGGGGGTTCTAACTGATGCAGTCGATGCAGGTGAGAAGTTTCTACTATCAAAAGCAAGCAAACCGGAACATGAAACTCTAATCAAGTCAGTGCGAGGTGAGGTAAAGAGACGTTATGGTGTGGGAGTTTCTAAGAAACCAGCTAAAGGCAGTCCTGAAATGAAGGCTAAAATGGCCGCTTTGCGTGCTAAACGGCGAGGGGGAAGTTTTCGGTTATGAGAGTTGGATAAAAAAAATTAGTCATTCGATTATTTATTTTTTTGGACGAAGCAGAAGCATGATGCTCACTGAAGTGTCGCGGAACTTAACCTTTGTGTCATTCTGATTAAAGATTGAGATCGTGATTGATGTGCGCGCTCCATTATGACAGTTCATCCAGGCATATTGACTTGGCTTATAGCTGATTAATTGACCTACCTGAGCATCACCACGATCAAACGCACTAAGAATATCACCAGAGGCTACATACTCGTTCTTAATTAGATCACAACGAACGATGTAAGAAGATGTAGGATGGATCTGAGGAATTGTATTACTGAGCTGAGCACTTGAAACCGTTGCAGGCGCTGAAGGATACGTACCAGTAGTCAATCCTACTACTTTACCAAAAGCGGCATTATCGATGATGATGCGAGGGACACGCGTTGTTGTTGGCAAACCAGTACCGCCTGACGAATAAAGACCACTTGCCGGTCGTGTCCAAGTGCCACCAGCCGTAGGAAGTGTCGTTGGAGTAGCGCTAAAATCGAATTGAGCAGCATAATACACACTGTTTTCCGTTAGTTGAATATAGAAAACGTTCTCACCCGATGGATTAATTAAATACGCTCCAGCATTTACGAGAGCTGTCTGGATGCTTCGAGTTATATCAGTATAACTGTAAAGCCCATCAGGCAAGCTAACAGATACAGTGGATGTGGTTCCAGCTGTCGGAACTTCAATTTTAAAGGAATTGTTCCAGAATTGAGCGGCGTCAATGTTGTATTCAGAGTTATACATCGAAATCGATTGAACTGCACATGCTACATCCTTAAAATCGGCAGCACTACCAGGGAAGCTGTATTTCCATGTGCTGTTGTATCCGTCTTGAACGAGGTTAGTGGAATCGAGTTTAACAAACGAAGCGCACATGATTTATGTATATTGATTCACTCAAAATATTTTCAAATTATTGCTCAATATCGATCGGCCTATCTAAGTTATATCTGATTTGACCTTTGACTGAATCCACGAACAGCATCTGTCCTTTGCGCTCCGTGGCTTTATTGTAGTAATAGACGATTAATCGTTCATCAACGCCTTTGATGTTAAAATCCTTTACAACCATCTGTAAATCACGCTTCGAATTCGCTTTTAGAATCGCTACGTACTCTGAATTCAACCGAATCATCTTATCAGTGGCAAAGTAGCTGTGGCTTAGGAATATGGTTGAGAGTTTAAAGTGTCGCCCACGTGTATAGTAATGAGAGAAGATATTCTTCTGAAGTAGTTTATCATTGCTATAGTCATCGATGATAACAAGCTCCGGTTTGTTAGAGCTTAATGAAGTATGACGCACCTGATCTACTTTAGGAGGGCTATCTGGGTCAGCAAATGTGATGAATCCTTCCAACTTTTCCCGGAGATACTCATAAAGCTCCTGATGGGGATTACGAGCAATGATAGTTAGATGAGCAAATACGTGAGGAGAATGCTTGAGAATAAACATACAAAGATTGTTCTTCCCTGAAAAGCTTGGACCGAGCACAACCATTCTAAACAAAGCTTTCATATCCAATGCGGGGATATCACCCATCGAAGCAGACTTGAATTTTTTCGGAATCGAAGCCCCGAAGTCAGGAATAGCACTCATGACTAAAATCGTTTGATCTATATAGGATTAAACAAAATGAGTTCCGGTTTTTCATATCCACAGCCTACATTTCAATCATCCATTTATAATCCTTCATTCTATCTTTCGTTAGACTCGAGTGGTTATCTAACATACGATTATGCGCAGACACTATATTTGAGCAAGGATGATTACAGGATGGGCTACCTTAGCGGAGTAATAGCGGGAACTGCTTCGTACAGCAAAACTTTGATTCTCGATTCGTCCGGCAATATCAGCGGAATTAATAGCTTTGGAGCTTCTACTATTACTGGAACGCTACAAACCGGATCCCAACCCAATATAACGTCTCTCGGCTCTTTATCAGGTCTTACGATCGGTGGAAATTTATCGTTCAGTGGATCATCGCGCTCGATATCGATAACAGGCACTTCAAGCTACATCGATTGTCGAGAATATCGCCAGAACGGGACTATATACGATTTGGGCCTTCTTGAATACATAAACGGAGTTAGTTTTGGTACCGCAACGCCAAATAAATTCCTATTATGCGACTCAAGCTCGAATATCGGAGGCCTAAGTTCGGTAACGGCTACTACTCTGACCTGCACGAACTTGCGCCAGGGCTCGACGTATTATGACCTATCAAGCTTTTTAACATCTATTCCGACTTCCCTCTCGCTCAATAATCTGTCAACGAGTGGGGATATCAGCTGCCCCGGCGTTATCAATGGGTTTTTAGCGTATGGAAACCAATCAGCTATAACAACAGTAGGATCGCTGACAGAGCTTGGGATCAACTCTACAGCAACGAATGAATATTTCTCGATCACTGGTAGTGGATTGGACTTTCTTGATGGTTCTTACACACGAATGATGACTCTAACCGGGTCGAATACGACTCCTGTTCAATTCCAGATCCAAGTCCATAATGGCAATCGATCAACCACAGCGAACGCGTCATGGATCGGGAACATCACAAACAACGACCTCAGATTTGGGGTCAATAACTCGACGTCGATGATTCTAACTACCACAGGTCGTCTTGGTCTTGGTACTACAAGTCCTTCAGCTCCGCTGCACGTCCCTGGCAGCAACAGCTTTGTATTTGGAGCAGGCGGAACGACAGTGTATCGCCTCAGAACTGATAGTGGAGCTACAGAATCCGCTCTTGGCCCGATCACATATTCAGTAGCGGGTATATTCGGAGGATACATTGCCTGTACAGCCATGGCGATGACGAGCGACCGCAGATTGAAGAGGAACATTCAATCGTGTCCGCTCGAACGCATCAAACGACTCTACGATAATTGTGATGTAGTTTTGTATGACTGGATCGAATCGGAAAATAGACCTGGTCAAGAGGTGGGCCTCATAGCTCAAGACCTTGTCTCAGCCCACCTAACCGATTTAATCAGTGTTTTCTATCGCGATGATATTCAGGAAGGCGAAGACCCATCGTTTGAACCTGCCAAAACACAACTTAACGTTGATTACAGTCGAATTGCAGCATACAATATGAAAATGATTCAACATCTCTTGGATCGAATTGAGGAATTGGAAGCAAAGGTATCATCTCTAATATAGACCATGCCATTCACATTTCGTATTTCGAAGAGAAAAGACAAGAAATATGATGCTGTGTTTGATGATGGTCGAGTTGTATCTTTTGGTGGTATTAAGCGGAATGGTGAACCTTATCAACAGTATCGAGACATCACGCCATTGAGAGCATTCAGTAAGTACGACCATGGTAATATTGAACGAAAACAGCGATTTTATAGGAGACATGGACCTATCGATACTTCGAAACCATACACCGCTTCTTGGTTCTCAAAAACTTTTCTTTGGTAATGTATAGACCAGAGTTCTAATAACCATGGGTTGCGGACCAAGCAAAGAGCTAAAAACTAATTTAACAACTGATGAACCAGGTCAAATCGTTGAATCAACACTTCTGCGGGCCGATCAAATTGTGGTTCTGGGAGATAGCGTTTTCCTACCTACGAAAAATGATAAAGGAGAGTCAGCTATCATTGAAATATCAGTGAATCAGAAAAAAATAGAGATTTACAAGGGATACAAGAATCGCCTTGTAAGAGAAGGAATTTCTCTTTAAAGAACTGACGTTAAATAGCAAAGGTCTTCACAGTTTTATTTTTTTTCTTACTTGTGTAAGCCCATACTCTTCCTCCTTCTGTCTGAGTCGATGCATCAACCTTCCTTATGGACTTATCAAGGTCAGTAGCCCAAACAGCTGCCTGAGTCTTCTGTGGGCGGTCATGAATGATAAGATTTTTCATGATAGCTTTTAGCTCGGCTACGTTGAGATCAGCGTTGTCTCCATAGCTACCAGCTGAGCTGGAAATAATTCGGGGGTTGAAAAAGAACATGTTTCTATAGTAGTCGCGTGATAATTTCCTTGAACTCTTTATCATCAATCATTCGATTGCTGTACATATCCACACTAAGCGATTTAAGTTGCTTAATGATTGAAAGATTATCATTACCGAGTTCGAGCTCACCTTTTAGCTTATCATATTCAGCTTTTAGAGCTTCTAACGGATCCTCAACCCGATCATGGAAATTGTACTGAAGATGAGTAATCGCGAGAATCTCCTTGAAAAGCTTTTTATCATCGATACTGAGCTTGTCGTACTCTGCCTGATCGATATGCTGCTTGAAGGCGAGAGTTCGAATCATTGACTGTAGCGGATCACTGATTACGCGCTTTGGTCCGCACTTGCGTCGATTCGGCTGAACAATGACCAGAGTTTTGTTGTCAAGGTCGGGGATCCGAATGTACTTCGAACCGAGCTGACGATAGATGTATGCTGATGGGGTGGCTAAACCTTGGATCTCATTGAGGTTGTATGTTCTCCCGCGACGGACAACTCCTTCAAGCGGGGCAACACCAGCACCTCTTAACCCACGACCCTGAAGCTTCCTTTTAACCCCTGACCCCACGCCTGTCGTCCTTACCTGATCAACCATGTTATTCATAGTTTGGCGAACCGTGCGCTCGTCTTGTCTATCACTGAATTGATCAACCTCGGTGTAGTTTTTAGCATCGGAGTAGCTTTTAGCCTTGATTTGATAGACAGCCTTGGTCGCTTTCATGGCAGCGGTTGCCGCCTTCAACGCTGATCTTGCGGATTTTGAGTTATTACCCTTTACTGTTCGCTTCGCCTCATCGTATTTCCTCTGAGCTTCGCCATACTTTAGGAATGCGGCTTCTGACTCATCGTGGAGTTTTTGCAAAGTGTCATCGCGATATTGAGTACCCTCTGAGGATTTGATTCGAGCTGATGTATCTGTCGATTTTGTATTGTCGAGGATCGCTCGATTCAATAGCTGAAGATTAGCTTCGAGATTTTTTTTCAATGCTGGATCATCATTCTCATAAACGTATCGCTCTATGTCTTCAAACCCGGTCATCAGGCTATTGAAAGTATCCATCCATCTAATGGTTTTCATAAGATCGTTGAAAACCTTGCCAGAAACCGCTTTGTTCTCGTGGTTTCTAATGTAAAATGGTTTTGCTGCGGTAGGCTCACTAAAGTAGTAATTTTGATTAGCTTTCACACCACTTTTGGTATCTACTATTGGTTTCAGTCTAAAGGGAATTCGAACTCCTTCAGATGCTATTTTGCTGTAGTAGTCCATGAGAATCTTCTTCGCATCGTTATCAGCATTAGTTAGAGAACTATTCATATCTTCATCAATTCCAATCTTAATTCCATGCCGAGCCTCACCATCGCGTGGCTCAAAGGCCTTTGCAAGTTTGGTGGTGTCTTCGTTAGTAAATAGATCGATATCGTCACGATCTTTCACTAAATCGATAAATTCTTGGAATGTTCATCTCCAATCGACTTGTTTAGTAATCGCTGGCTTGACTCTCTCACTATCAATACCAAATACACTAATTGATGAACCATCAATCCACACGTATCCAGTTCTATCCATCTGAGATGTTTTACCCATGCTCTTGAGGATAGGAATGATTTTCTTTTTCAAACCAGCCGACACAAGCACTGCCTTATTCTTGAAAATAGACCAAAGCAATCGATTCTTACTATCAACTTGATCTAATGAGGTTGAAGTCGATGTGTCCAACTCAAAACTATCTTCAAGACGTTGCCTTGAACGGAATGCATCATCACCTTCACTTGGATCGGCGATTTTTCGTTTTCGCGTTAGTGAAACGTGATAAAGAGGGTCTTCAAGTCTCATATAACTGCTCTCATCGATTGATTTACTTTCGCCATCATACCAGATGTCCCTAATCTTCTCCTCTGTAGCCACCCAGTCAATCGATTGATAAGTCTTACTCTTTCTACCCGTTTTGACTGCAATTAATGACCCCTTTTCACCAAGAAAGTATCTATTGTCATCCTTACCAGTTTTACGCTTAATTGGCTTAATTCGAAGCGCTACCCAATTAGGATTGGCGTTAAACAAATTCTTAACCCATGATCGCGCCTCCACTTGATCTTCGGTATCCAGGTTTTTCATGTTTGTTTCAGCATCTAACATTCTTGGAGTATTGTCGATTCCAACATCAGCTGTTTGCTGTGTGTTATCGATAGCAACATCAGATGTTTGAGGTCTCGCTTGAATATTTCTATCAGTTTGGTTAACACGATCAGTATTGTTTGAGCTATTTACCATCTGCACGCCGCTATCTACTCCAACATCGATCATCACAGGTCGAACATTTGGAGTTGAGACCTCAGGGTTTGTTTGGGAGTATCCATCAATCAGTGTTTTTTTTAATGACTCAGCAGACTCGGATGAGTCGGTCTGAGTTGATTCTGTTGATTTCTTAGGGACTGTAGTAATCCCATTCGTGATATCACTTGCCCATGACGTTCCTGCATACATCTGACGCTTAGTGTTGGATTGTCGAACGCGGCGCTGAGTTCTTTCAAGGAGCTCCTGACGTTTTTGCTCTCTCTGAGCGAGGGATGTGAACGAAGGAAACATTTTATTGCTATATCAAACGAACCATAAAAAAATGAGTAGTGTTAAATACCCTTACCACAAACTCGGCATAACTGAGTCATGTCTAAATGGTTGATAGTTATGACAGATACTATTCCGCTCATTTAGAAGATTTAGATAACGATCCTTAATGCAATGGAATGGAACTCCCAAAATTGCTTCCAACTCATGTCGATACTTTCGATTGACTACTGTTTTGCGGAAATTCGCGCATGCATCAAGATTTAGCAACTCATTCTTGATTCGACTCACCTCCCGAATGATCCAAAGCTTACGCCGGAGTTGAGTGAGCTCACGTTCTTTCTCTACACAACTTGGGCACATTACTATCGTATTGCTATGTATTAAGTCAGATATTTCCCAAAAATCTCGGAAAAATAGATTGGATAATATACTTGAGTCAAAAAGCTTACAGAGGATGTCTCTTTCAATTAAATTTTAAAGCTAATCACGTCTCATTTTTTTTAGCGCCCAATACTCCGTCTCAAGAGCTGATCTCTTGTCGACTAAAAAAAGAACATGTGTGGCCTTCAGTTCGATAGCCACGACTGGTGTGGTTGCTTCAGAAAGGAATTTCTTTAGCCCCAAAATATTCCTTCTCTAACTCAGATGGTCTATTTTTATTAATTGAACGGAGATTTGAGAATGGCTCCCAGGAGTCAGGCTCATTACCAAGCCATTTGATCAGATATTTGTACTTCCCAGACCGTGTCGTCTTGTGATCCAAGATCTTCTCCGCCTCAAGAATGTCGCCTCGATTAATAGTAGCATCTGTAGTCTCTGTTTTAACCATTTTAAGATCGTTTGGCGCCTTGTAGAGGGTATGCCCATTTCTTGAACGGATTTGGACTCGGTAGCCATCAATTCCAACGATTTTATAGACTGCTTTGCTCCATCGAGCAGCTTCTTTATCAAATGCCTGCTTTTTGAGACGGTATAATACGCTTGATCCGACGTCAAACTCCTTCTCAATTCTTTCGGCTTCCACCTGATTATGACTCAGATCTGCATCCATTACTTTGCCTTTTGCATCATTTGGGGTCATACCAATCGAACGATGAAACGTGGTATTGTAGTTTTCGATAACGTCAGTGATAAGCTTTTGCGAAATTCTCTTGGGGGACATTTTAGTTAGTCTCTGCTTCAGCGTTCTGTTGAATCGTTCGATTTTACCCATGGTTCCGTGATCACCGGGCTCGTTGTTGTAGTGCTCAATTTTCTTGGTTTTGAAGAACTCTTGAGCCTGCGAGTTCATGAACTCGCTACCATTATCGCTTGTAATGATATCCACTTTATGGAGTCGAACAAACGCTTTAAGCGCTGCTAACACAGTTGCTGCTGTCTTGTTCGATAAGACCTTCGCAAAGCCCAACCTCGAGTTGATATTGATAGCAGTCAAAATTGGTCGCTTTTCCCAAAACGCAAGATCAATTTGCCAAGAGTTGGGGTTATGCGAAGCTATTTTGAAGCCATTGAATCTCTTCTTTTGCTCTTGATATCGTTGAATATCAGTCTGACTCGCATACCAATCCTTTACAATTTTGAAAGTTATCTTAGGATTTAACTCCTTTGCCTTCTGATACAGAGCTTGAGCTCCAATAAAACCGGTTTTTGGGTCATAGTAGGGTTTCTTTAATAGCGCGTCCATGATCTATATTTACATTTAAAAAAATCCCCAGTGGTTAGCTGCTTAAATATCAAGTGGTTCAGTCGTGATACCATCATCAAGTACTCGACGTTTGTCATAATAGTAGTTAAGCGCTGTTTTGGTTTGAGTATAGGTGATGATAGACTTGGTTTCTTTCGATAGTCTGAACCCCTTGTTTGTACCTTGTAGCGTGATGCGATCCCGTACGACAGTCTCAAACCCATCAGGATTAAGAACACCATTGTTTCGACCACTTCCCTGTTGAATACCCTTCGCTGAAACCTTTACTTTGTATGTCTCATCAGGTAGGTAGCAAATATAGTTCTTACTCGATAGTGAGACCATAGCATCACCTGACCATTCATCTTTGAACAAACCAGGCGTACGGCGATCAAACTTAGCTACCTCAGTGTTGTAGTCGCGTGGGAACCAATCGTATTTATGCTCCTTGAAGTGGGTTCGTAGGTCAGGCTTGATACAGTCTTGAAATGGATTATCACAGCTGAAAGCGATATAAGCCGAATCAGTGTCCATCTCCTGATACTGGAAGTCAGAGCGGTTGAAGTAGAAATCTATGCAGTCGTAGTAGAACTGTAGCATACGTAGCTTAGCAAGCTGATAGATAGCAATCGATAAATGGATTGGGTTCTTGTTATTAAGGCGGCGTTTCTTCATGGTGATTTCACACGCATCATTAAGCTCTTCCAACCCATGGAAAGTAAAGTGTTCGATCTTGTTCTTAATAGCTTTGTCGCTCGACTCATACTTGACCTCTTTATGCTTGCTCATGTCCATTCCAGATCGACCAAAAGCACTGTTGCCTACCAGTTTCATCATCTCGGCAATCATAGCCTTAGACTTATCAACATCACCCTCTCGCCGGGCGTTTGATACAGCCTCCATAAATGGAGCAAAAGCCTTATGGGAGCTCGCTTTTATGAAGCTGTAAGTCGTGGTGATCTCCAAACCATGAGAGAGATACCACTTCAGCAAAGGTGCGTATATGAGAATCTTTTCACCAAAGTAGCTACCTATCAGCTTACGAGCTGGTTTTGCTCGGCTTTGTTTACGTGCCTCGTTGTACTTGTACATGTGATGACCAATGACACTCTCATCAGCACAATCGATTAGCGTGTTCTTGAAGATTGGGGTCATCTCTGAGAAGTAGTCTTTTAAGTGCTCTGGTGTGCGAATATCACACTCGAGGAAGCCGAAAATTTTATTAGAAACGATGTCCTCGACAATGCCGTCATAAGCCTCGATCGTAGTCAATCGTCCGCATGGCATCTCATTACCAAGTGCCCATAGGTATAGAGCGTTGGCATCGTATCCGATAATTTTCTTACAGAGCTTACCTCCACGAATCTTCGTCTCGTTGCGCTTAGCGTAGCGATTAAAGATAATAGATGGACCTCCAGCAATGTTGGCCTTCATCTTAGCGTAGATGTCCTTTTCCTCCTTATCAATGCTATACACCAATCTGTCCGAGTTGAACTCAAGCAACTTCTTATAGCGGAATCCCTTGAGCGACATGTCCTTACGGGCGGTGTTGCACTTGATACAGCTAACCAATACGTTGCCATCGATGTGTCCAAGCTTGTTGTTGATACGGTCTGCTGAAGCAGTATCGACGGTCAGCGGGCAGTAGCATAAACCACACAGATACTTTTGCTTTTGCAGCAATGTATTCAAGTGAGCAAGTGTCATACCAAATTCCCGCTTTGCCTTAGCATCCTGACTCTTGTAGCCACCCATACGCTGGGGTGAAAATTGGAATGCGTTAGCAGCTGTCTTATCCGGATATCGGAGACTGTTAAAGCAGGTCTGATACATAACTTTTTCACTAAGTCCTGGTAAGGACACACCATCAGCGAACATGTCCAGATCGAAACGCATGAATAGCTCGCGCTGGGCTTTAATAGCCTTGATGAATGGGACTACATCGAGATTGTTGTACCAGACCAGTAGGTCCTTGATGGATTTCATCTCATAGTACTTCCACACGAACTTCACTCGCTCGTATTCATCATCGCTGATGCTTGTTCCACGGAGCTTGCTGTCAAAAGCTGACTTAGGCGGAATAGTAGTCTGGTTGAGTACATTGAACGCGGTGATATACTCATACGGGAAAAGACCCTTGCCAAGACCACAGACACATCTAATTTTGTCATCACATTTGCAGCCACCGAGATATGTCGTAAGATACTTATCGTAGCTGGTACCAGCCGGTACATAGTTGCTAATATCGAGCATTTTCATGTTCGATGTAGCAATGCACATGTAGCTGGGGTTCTTGATAACAGATTTGATGCTGTCAGTACCAATGACGGCGAATAAGTCGCTCTTGATCAAGTTGATATCGTATCGACCCGAATTGAAGCCGAACACTGGAACCTGATCAATCTGCTGTTTTAGTTTCCCGTAATCAGATCTTAGCTTACCAAAGCCTAGACTGCTATGAAAGTCAAAGAAACTGGCATACTTTCCTTGTTGGATCCAACCCTCGACATCAGACATCTTGTAGGTCTTACCAAGATTGACGCCTGGAACTTCCATACCTGTCAGACCGTGGGCATTGATGATTTTTTGCAGAAGCGACTTATACTTATCGACATTGTATCTTTGGATATTTTCACCAATAGCGCTGATGTAGTTGAACATATCCTTTAGCAAAGCCTTTGGATCATCGTTCACGAAGCAACGAACCTCCTCCGTTAAGCTATTGGCTACTGACACCGACACCGGAATGTGCTCGCTTGTGAAGACAGTATTTTCCCCGTGCTTAGTAGCCGTAGGCTTGAGAATAGCCTCAAAGTCGTAGACGATGAAGTGATCAATGTACTGGTCAGTACCCTTGATAGAATACTTCGTGAGTAGGGAGCCAATGGTATTCTGAGCAGGGCGATAAATCGTTGGGGTAGCTGGGAATGATTCGACATTGACAAGCTCACACTTATTTTTGGTATGGTTCTTAAGCTTCTCAGAACTAACAAAGATCATATCACACTTCGCACACTGATATTTACGCTGAAGCACGTCCAGGTTCTTAATGTATTGAGCATGATTATCGTGCGAAAGGATGTTGATCGAATCGTAGTCCATGTCGGATCGACGAATGCAGTCAACCTTTCCAGAGTCAATATCCATAGTATAGACATTGATACTTAGTTTGAAGCACTCCTCAAGCTCGTCAAACTGTAGAATATCAATAGGCTTGAAGCTTCGATACAGACCGAGGGTGTAGGTAATATCCTTGAATGCACAGTATTGTTGGAAAGCCTGCTTCACCAACGACTGAATCTTCCGTGGATCCTTTTTGGGATCATTATGCTTGTGGAAAGCGATACAGTGAAAGACACATTTGTTGTTCGTCTTAGGGAAGTTAATAACACTTTTATTATCTCGAATAATCTTCGGGATAACTACTTCACTATCTCCCAAGGCGTGCTCGCGATGATATAGAAAAATCTTGAACCCAGTGATAGCCTTGAGCTGATACCCAGAGCTGGGGTAGTTCAGCTTGTCAGCCATCTCCATAGATCGAATCTCAGAAATAACCTTACGAATGTCGCTCCTGCTGTTGATGGCAACAGGTTTGTCGAATACAGAGGTATTGCTGAGATTTGGGTGGAAGTATCTCGTGTCTGAATCATCGGTTTTGCTAACAAGATCGTACCCGAGGGCAACATTTACCTTATAAGCACTTTTCTGACTCTCAAGAACGTTCTCGAGCTTGTCGTAGAACTCACCAGGTTCGATCCCCTCATATAGGTGGGATTCCGTGTGGTTGCCCTTGTAAAAGCGATAGTGAGGATCAGCCTTATAGTCCGAAGACAAGTGCTTCTCCAGCTTATTGAGGCTGATCTTGTACTGCTTAGCCACCAGCTTGAGGTTGCTGGGGCGCGATAGGTTGCTAACATAGACCATCTTACCAGTCTTTCCGCGAACCTTCACCCGGTAGCTACTACCCCATTTAATTGCTCGAATATTTAATCTTTTTAGTCCTTCAAGCTCGTATGCGAACATGCTCGTTATATATTTACAGCTATATTATTCTCGGTGTGATGACTTTATAATATTGAGATCTTGTATCAGGATCGACTTTATATCACTGGCGACTTTTTTCATCTCAAAAAAAATAATTAATTAGCTAAGTTCGGTTTCAGTGCTAAGTTCGTTGTCGCTTTGATTAAGTTCGTTTTTTGGCTTTCGCTTGCGAGCACGAATTTGCTCTCGATTGTTATCGTCGTAGCTCTTTTGGTAGAACAAGCGCGCTTCGCGTGTGCGCTGGTAGTAGCGCTTCTGCGCTGCGTTAATGCGCTCCTTGTTAGCTTGGTATTGCTCAGGTGAGTATGCCGCCATCTTTGTATATTATTCACTTTATATTTATCAGAATGAAAAATAATTTCAAGCTGGCGCAGCCCAGCATTTTTCTGAATTAGATTACTTTACCAAGACAGTTAGGCGCGGATAATATTTTTTAAAGAGAATCTACCACGTTCAATTTTTCCAGATATTGTTCTGTCGGATTAATAAGCTTTTCTTTAACAGTGGCCGTTTGAAGAGAACCTTTATTTGTGTTATCAACTAACAATAGGCAATTTTTCTTCTTCAGCACTGCGTTCAAATTTCCCAGATACGTTGAAAGCAGCGAAACGATAGAGCCCCCGCCTATCGTGGTTCGATGATGCGGCGGCGGCGGTCGCCAAACACCTTCCCCGTATTCTTCCGCAACTTCAGGTATGTTTCGAACGCGTCAATGAGACTATCTGGCACACGCTTCTCAGTTACCGATTCCACGGTATGTCCATAGTTTTTCCAACGCTGGAACACCTTATCGCGGTAATTCACATTCCTCCCCATGTTAGACAACTTCAGTGCACTGAACAAATTCTGCCCGCCACCCCTCTCTTCATCGTCGTGCTCGGTAATTTTGCCTTCGTCACCCGTCGTCTGGTGGCTTCGAAGGAATCTCTTGTCCTCGCCAGAGAGAACACGCGAGGAGTGAACAACGTCCACGTTCAACACACTGGCCTGATCGGCATATGACACTGCTGTGCCACTTGCAAGGAGGACGGTCGCAAGAACCACAAGGTTCATGTTGAAGAGACGCATGGCTGGCAGGGTCTTGAGGCCGGAGGGAAATTGCGGAATGAGAAATGCGGCAGTTGTAGTACAACTTGTACGTTGCCCTCTCGAGTGTCTCATGAGATTACTGTGGCTTACAGTAATCTCTGGTCTCTTTTGTACGCACCAGAAGGTGCAAGTGGATTCGGAGCAGCAGCAGGAGCATGTCCGTATATGTATTACAGCCCCCACCCTTATGTTTTCCCCCTTCAAGTTTCTGGAGCTATCCTAAATATTACATGTAGGTTTGTGAGTGCGGACAGGATGCACTACGGAGAGAGGATAGATCATCGAGGCAACTGTGAAGTGACCAACACGTATTGACTTCGAGCATATTTGTTAAGAGTTCTACAGTACAGTAGGTTGAGGGTGTCGGCAAAAACGTTCCAGGATTTTCCTCACTGGCAAATTACGGGAAGAAAAAAAAACTCTCAGCGTAATAAGCTGCGCTTAAAGAAGGTTAGCATTTTTTTTTTTCCTTCGAGTGATTACTCTTTTGCGCGTAATCCCAACGATGCTATGTGCGGTGCTTGGAGGTGTGGAGGAGACCTCCTTCGCACCAGATGCTACTTAGCGGTGTTGTAGTCAATTTCAACAGCTGGTGGTCAGGAAGCGCTAAACCTACTCTCGTTGGTAAATTACGGGAAGAAAAAAAACTGGCGGCGTAATGTTCCGGATATTACTACTACAGTCTTTATTTGAATTGTTGTCCACGCTGCACAATTGACAGGTTCTCACACTTATCTCTTTTGATGATTGATGAAGCGCAACGCTAGCAGAGCGAGCACGCGATACACCGCAATGAATACAAACAAGTATCCGAAGTTGCTCCAGATCTCCGAGTGTTTGTACTCAAAGTTCGACTCCACGTATTCTTTCACAGTGGTGTGGCCAAGTGAGCTCACAGTTAGGCGCGGATAATATTTTTTAAAGAGAATCTACCACGTTCAATTTTTCCAGATATTGTTCTGTCGGATTAATAAGCTTTTCTTTAACAGTGGCCGTTTGAAGAGAACCTTTATTTGTGTTATCAACTAACAATAGGCAATTTTTCTTCTTCAGCACTGCGTTCAAATTTCCCAGATACGTTGAAAGCAGCGAAACGATAGAGCCCCCGCCTATCGTGGTTCGATGATGCGGCGGCGGCGGTCGCCAAACACCTTCCCCGTATTCTTCCGCAACTTCAGGTATGTTTCGAACGCGTCAATGAGACTATCTGGCACACGCTTCTCAGTTACCGATTCCACGGTATGTCCATAGTTTTTCCAACGCTGGAACACCTTATCGCGGTAATTCACATTCCTCCCCATGTTAGACAACTTCAGTGCACTGAACAAATTCTGCCCGCCACCCCTCTCTTCATCGTCGTGCTCGGTAATTTTGCCTTCGTCACCCGTCGTCTGGTGGCTTCGAAGGAATCTCTTGTCCTCGCCAGAGAGAACACGCGAGGAGTGAACAACGTCCACGTTCAACACACTGGCCTGATCGGCATATGACACTGCTGTGCCACTTGCAAGGAGGACGGTCGCAAGAACCACAAGGTTCATGTTGAAGAGACGCATGGCTGGCAG
The DNA here is from genome assembly GCA_019155715.1 of Phytophthora pseudosyringae. Lineage (NCBI taxonomy): Eukaryota > Oomycota > Peronosporomycetes > Peronosporales > Peronosporaceae > Phytophthora > Phytophthora pseudosyringae. Next base: position 18,806 of record JAGDFM010000572.1, read on the forward strand.
GGTCTTGAGGCCGGAGGGAAATTGCGGAATGAGAAATGCGGCAGTTGTAGTACAACTTGTACGTTGCCCTCTCGAGTGTCTCATGAGATTACTGTGGCTTACAGTAATCTCTGGTCTCTTTTGTACGCACCAGAAGGTGCAAGTGGATTCGGAGCAGCAGCAGGAGCATGTCCGTATATGTATTACAGCCCCCACCCTTATGTTTTCCCCCTTCAAGTTTCTGGAGCTATCCTAAATATTACATGTAGGTTTGTGAGTGCGGACAGGATGCACTACGGAGAGAGGATAGATCATCGAGGCAACTGTGAAGTGACCAACACGTATTGACTTCGAGCATATTTGTTAAGAGTTCTACAGTACAGTAGGTTGAGGGTGTCGGCAAAAACGTTCCAGGATTTTCCTCACTGGCAAATTACGGGAAGAAAAAAAAACTCTCAGCGTAATAAGCTGCGCTTAAAGAAGGTTAGCATTTTTTTTTTTCCTTCGAGTGATTACTCTTTTGCGCGTAATCCCAACGATGCTATGTGCGGTGCTTGGAGGTGTGGAGGAGACCTCCTTCGCACCAGATGCTACTTAGCGGTGTTGTAGTCAATTTCAACAGCTGGTGGTCAGGAAGCGCTAAACCTACTCTCGTTGGTAAATTACGGGAAGAAAAAAAACTGGCGGCGTAATGTTCCGGATATTACTACTACAGTCTTTATTTGAATTGTTGTCCACGCTGCACAATTGACAGGTTCTCACA
>JAGDFM010000573.1:0-20637 GCA_019155715.1 Phytophthora pseudosyringae
GGCAATTGGCTTGTAGTCCATGCCGATATCGGCGAAGATGCTGTTGTTGGACGTCCAGCCGAAGGCAGCGCGGTCCGGGTTCTTCTCGTAGTTCTTCAGATCCACGTACTCCTCGTCGTTGTAGTCATCGAAGACAATCTCAGACTGGAAACGTGTATCGTTTGCATCCTCTCCGAACTGATAAAATCTCATGGCATCTTTAGAACAAAGCGAGCGAAAGGGTAGAGTTTGTTGATTGTGCGACTTAAGGCATTCAGGGTAGAACATCATGTATATCCTGCCTCGAATCAGTGCAGTTCGGAACCCGTCACTATCGATGTGCGCTATGACCACTCTCGATGCGGTAATTCTGCGAAGCAGGAGCACACTCTCGGCCGCTCTCGGCTTCGTTTGCTTCATCGCTTGTGTTTCTCAACGGAGAAACACTTTTCGACAAAATCGTGGTATCTCGCGCATACTTGCAAGCACTGGGCTGCCGCTTAAGCATTGAAACCACCTTCTCCGGAACCTTTACCAACACGTGGATCTGCCTTTTCTTGGGGACTGGCAAGTTTCGCTGCCGCATTAATGTCTGGATGTACCAAAGTACGTCCAAAGGTTCACCACTGATTAACGCCTGAATATCGCGGTGAATCTCGCCTTCTTTTAGCTTTAACAACGCCGCATCGTCATACGGCATCCACCCTTCGCCCTTCGTTGCAAACCAAAGTCGTAAATGGCATACAGCGCATGTAATTGTGTCTGGTATTTTCGCCCTGATCGCCTTCTTCACTGCATATCCGTTTTGGCGCGGATCAACCTCGACGTTAATGGGACAGCCCTCCATCCCTACCAAAACACGCACACGAAAGTCACTTTATTCCTTCCAGAGGAAGTCATCTATTCACGAGACGGCAAATGGGGGAATAACGAGAGAACTTTGGCGTAGATTAGTCCGTATTAATATCAATCAATCAGCCAATTCTCCTTGTATGAGTGAAAGCTATCCACCGAAGAAGTCAAATTAGATAATTGAAACATCAGACCGATACACGATTGAGGGACTATGGGTTACTTGCTGCGTGGGTGCTACAGAACGTATTGAAGAAAATGAAGAACCGGTACATTTTCGTGGTTACATGTTTTCTAACAATGACTTGCCACGCTAACTTCTATCCAAAGCTTACGGGTCCGTCACACAGACCTCGCAATATTTGTCGGGGACGTTGATAACAGTCTCAGTCGACTGGATCACGTCGAACTGCAGAGGTTCAATACTCTGGTTCATCTTGTGGTACGTGCCGGCGTTGATTTCCTCGTACGGCATCTGCTTGTATGCACCCAGCTCCAGCTTCGGTAGCAGACTGATGCCCTTCAGCTGGTACTGGAAGTAGTCGAGCATGTGCGCGAGTTGCAGGCCCTCTGTCTTCGGGTCGAACGTAACTGTGCAGCTCACCTGGTTGTCCGCCCAGTAGCGCTGCAGGAAGGCCGATAGAGCGAACTGTTCCCACGCAGACACATCCGACAGTGTGCGCACGCCCTTGCCGACATCAACCGGGATGGAGACAACCAGCGTGGAGTCCAGGGCCTCATAAGCAGGCTCAATCTCGTAGCCAGCGTGCTGAAGTGCGGGCAGAAGGTCAGAGTGCTTGTCCAGACGTATGCGACGAATGTAGAAGCGGCTCTCGGTGTAGTGCATGCCAGGCGTGGCGCCCGCAAGCAGCGACACGGTTCCGCTGGGCTTTATAGAGGTGGTCTTAATGGACCGTGGAATGGCGAAGCGAGCCGAAATGTGCTTGTCCACTTCCTGGATCCTGTCGTAACCCGCCTCGCACCAGCGCTGGAACTCGTGGAGACCACGGTTCGAGACGAACTGCGCGATCCCCGACATGCTGCAGCCAATGCGACGGTTGCGCTGCATCACCTCGTTGGTTCGCGGCCACTGCGTCTGTCCGAGCGTCACGGTCTTGGCGTACATGTACGCGTACTTGAGCGTCTCCAGGAAATCCTCGAGGCTGTCGTGGTTGGACGGGAACGTCTCCACAAGACAACACATTTCATACGACTCCAGCGTCTGCTCCAAGCACGGGTTACCGCCAGACGCGTTCCGGTCGCGGTCGTCCGTGATGCCGTTCATGCGGCCGTAGTTGCGCATGTTCTCGAGCCACGCGAAACCGGGCTCGCCGTTGCGCACAATACGCTCGGCAATTGGCTTGTAGTCCATGCCGATATCGGCGAAGATGCTGTTGTTGGACGTCCAGCCGAAGGCAGCGCGGTCCGGGTTCTTCTCGTAGTTCTTCAGATCCACGTACTCCTCGTCGTTGTAGTCACCGAAGGCAATCTCAGCAGTACGGCGGACGTTGCCTGAGACCACGCAGACGCCCATCTGGTTCATGATGTCCACGATGCCACGCGCCGTCAACGGCTTATCTGCGAGCGGCTTGAGGATCGACTCAATAGCCTCGTGCAGAGCAGTCAGCGAGCCGGCACCGGAACTGATGCCACCAAAGCCCTTGATCGGCGCACCGGCCGGCCGGATCAGCGAGTAATCAAACTTCAACGCGGGCTGGTGCAGGAAGTGCGCCTCGAGCAGCATCTTCACCGACTCCACCCAGCCTTCGCGGGAGTCCGGGACGGCGTATACGTTCGTGTTGGTCTCATCGCAGCCTTGCACGAGCACCTTACCGGCGCCCTTGGTGTCAAAGCCCACGCCCACGCCAAGCATGGCAGCCTCCATCAAGAAGCAGAAAGGCTCGGCGGGGGTCTCAAGCTCCAGAATGTCAGCAGTCGAGACGAAGGCGCAGTTGTTCAGCGCCGCGTAGAGGCCGCGGTCCTCGGTGATCGGCGACCCCATGGCCCACAGACCGCGTCCAGGCGGCGTGAACTTCATCTGGAAGACGCGCGTGTACATCTCCTGGGCGATGCGGTTCGTCTCATGTTCGTTCCAGGGCTGGCCGAGCTGCTGGAGCCACTTTATCTGCATGTTAAAGGTGCCGTTGATCACGCGCTCGATGGTCTCGAACCAACGCTCCTTGGTGCCGTCCGCCTTGACGCGCGAGTACGTGCGCATGTACACGAGCTCGCCGAGGCCGTTGAAGCCGAAGGGCGGCGTCTGGTTCTCGTAGCTGGCCACGAACGCCTTGTCCAGCGCAAAGGGCTTGTAGCCAGGCCCAGTGCGGAACTCCATGCCGGTGCTGATGGCCGACGCAGCGACCGAGTCGGTCGTGGTCTCGAACACGAGGTTGAATTTTGTCTTCGCCTCCGCCTTTGGCGTATCCACGACACTTCCCACAGCGGTCGACGTCGGGTAGGAAGTGGTAGGAGCCATCGAAGCGACTTGACGGGTGGCTGGCAAATTGCACAATGAATGTGAAGCTTGGCTGAGTGAGTGACAGTCGACTGTCTATGGTGCACCAAGTGTCGCTTCGCTGACGTACTTGTCTGCTGCCCCACAACGCTCACAAATCCTACGTTTGCAGCGAACGAGGTTTTTCAGCGAGGTTTTACGCTCCGTCACGCGTCGCAGATTCCTTCTTTTGCGCGCGGACTCGACCATCCGCGCGGGCGAGTGGCGTTTACTATGGCGGACGCCGCGTCCGACGCCCTGACCGCCGACACGGACGCGGACACCATCGCTGGCCGCACACGCACCAAGTTCTCGCTCGTAGACGTGCCCATCGACACGCTGGAGGCCTCGCTGCCGGACGCCGCGCTCTACCTGGTAAGTCACCGCCCAATCTGCTGCCACGTTTTGGCGCCAAAAACTCCAAACTCGAATGCTATTTTTGGACTTGGCGCCAAAAATAGCGGGGATTGATGACGCAGCGGTGACGCGCTTCTCTGCATTGTGGCTTGATCTAATGACACGCGTTGACTGGTGCAGGCGGCCCCGGAGACGGAAGAGGACCACGAGTACCAGCGGTTCCTGTCGAGTCTGCTGCCCAATGAGCAGGTGAATCTCTCGTTCCTGGACGAGGAGGACGAGGAGTACAAGCCCGAGGAAGAGGAGGACGAGCACGAGGATGAAGACGCACGGCGAGGCATTTCCAAGAAGGAGCTCACGGATCTGCTGCTGGACTCGACGCACATGACGTTCCCAAAGCTGCCGGCAGCAGTCGCCGCTACGGTGCCAGCGCTGGAGTCAACTCGGGACGAGTTACTGTCGGTGGATAATGATACTGGTGTCGGGCTACCACTCGCTGCTGAAGCGGCTGGGGAGGAGGGGAAGGACGTTGCAGCTGCAACGAAGCCACAGGTTGTGATGAACTTGTCTCGCAATGCACCGATGACTACGCCGGCAGTGCTGCGAGGGAGGCCGGGAGCTGTTACGCAAGCGCAGTGCATTCAGCTGGCCTCGCAGATGCACAAGCATCTGCAGTTGCTGCTGCAGAGCTACCATTTATTGGCGAGTAAACCACACTCACCGGAGTTAGCTGAATGTCGAGCTATGATTGAGGAGCTGCAACAGCGAGGCGAGAAGGCGCTCAGGTATAAGAACGCACTGCTGTCGAAACTGAACCCAACGACAACAGGAAGTGCGGGTGAATCGACTAGTGAAATTGAAGGTGTCGAAGCCCCGTCTGTTGGTGACCTGTCTGGGTCGGAGGGAAGTACATGTAATGGTAATACCAGCACCACCGAAAATCTTTTGGCGTTGCGACGTGTGACGAGGTCGCTGACGGCGGCACACGCGGCGGTGGCTCACCCGTCGATGTTCGAGTTGGTGGGATCGCAAACGGTGGATGAACTCTCGGCTGGATTTGCGCGAGGCTGCTCACTTGAAGAGCGTGATCGTGCCATTCAAGAGCAGATGCTACAGCTGGACAAGCACTTGCTGTCTGCGAAGAAGCGCCGTAAAATTAAGAAAGGATACTCGACGACGGAAGACATTTTGCTGGCTCATGGTGCACAACGATTTGGGACTCAGGCGGACGCGTGGGAGCAAATCCAGAAGCACTTTCTTCCGACTAAAACTACACAGAATCTCCGGCATCGATACAAGTACTTGATCAGCCCGAAAACGGGTATGAACGCTGTTAAGGCGTTACATTTGAAGACCCCGCCACAACATCACAACAATAGCTGGCTACTTGAAGAGGACCTTCGGATTGTTCGTGGTCTCGTTGAGCTGCACAAGGAGAAGTATCATTTTGCCCGTCTGGCAAAAAAATATCTCCCGCATCGCAGCCGTCTCGAGATCAGGAAGCGCTGGGAGCGGCTAGCGGCAAAATTCCGATCTGACCTGGCAGAGATTGGTGTAACAGCACCTGAGGACGACTCGCTTGATCTTGCAGTCGCCATGAAGGAGTACTTGGAGGACAAGCTACGGAATCGAATGCTGCGCCAGAGAGGGGAGGCAGAGAAGGCAAAGCTGGATGCAGCATTACAGCTACAGCAACTTGGTCAAGGGATGCGCAGTAGTCTCATGGCACAATCTGTAGGTGACTCTGCTTCCATTAGCATTGACCCTGCCCCTGGCATATCGTCCCTTATCTCTGCTGCTCAGAAGAAGGGGGCCGATGTTTCATGCAGGACGAAAAATCTGCACCCAACGCTTTTTTTCTCGTCATGGTCATTTATAAGCCCTGCGACACTCTTGAACTCAACTTGCAAGCACAACTGGCCGTCCTTCATGGATGAGGGCAACGATGCCAAAGAATCATCGCAGAGGAATCAACTGAATACCGGTGTCACGGACAATGCAGTTCCCCAATCTGATCCCCAACTTATTAACGGAAGTGGTCAAGCACTGGCCCTCAGAAACACACAAATGCAAGAGTTTGTGCCGATTGAAATGCCGTCCGATTTGGCTGGCACTCCATCTGTAGATATGGGGCTTGCACGAATGCCGCAAGCAACAATTCTTATGGATGCGCGTATGGCACGGAAGGAGAGCGACGAAGAGGAAGATGACAGTGACTATGAGCATGATGAATTGCTATCATCCGAGAACGAAGAGAGCGACTCTGACTTCGAGCAGATGGAGTTTACCGATGACGACGACGAAGTTGATGCCGGAGCTAGTGCTGCTACTTTTGAGCAGGATACTTTGATGTCCGACTCCGACGATCAGTCTGTTCTCAGTGCCAACCCACTGAGGACCCCCTCTCAGTCCCCATTGGCGTCTCCGTCTCATGCAGCGTCAGTCTCGAAGGAGGTATCGAGCAACTGGAGCAAACCCTCTCCGCGCATCCACCATCCTCTTCGCCTAAAGAATCTGGGGCAGCCTGGCAATGAACGCATGAAACGCGCTCTTGCTGCCTTGGAGCGACGAATTGTCGGCAAGAGCATTGACGGCTCTGCTCCTTCTTCAGTCACGAGTTCGCAAACTGGGCCAAGCCGGCGTGCAAAGCGCAAATTGGTGTCAACGCTTGTAGCACCTCTTGGTGGTGATCGGACTACCAACACCGGGGCATTCCAATTAGATGCCGATGCACGAGCACATCCTGCTGTCACCTCGACTGGTAGCGATGGAGATGATGACGATAACGATGACGATGACTGGGAAGACGGATCCGGAGACGAGGAGTTTGAAGTAGTCGAACTACCCTCAAGCTCCGATGAGTTCGCATCGTCCGACGACGACGAGGAAAGTCTTCGACACTCTCTTACGGCGTCTAGACAAGATCACGAGGACAGTACGGAGCCAGCACGCTCGGTGACAACAGCCCCACGCCGTGAAGCTCCCGCCCCTCCCTTTACCACCAACGCGCTTCCCAACAAGAAGGCTAAATTGCAGCAGTGCCCGACTTGCGGCCAAACCACGTGCACGTGCTCGTCCAGAGAGCGAATGCAGCTGCTGCTTCGGCGCATGAAGGAGAAGCGCTCGTCATCCTCGTTGCAGTAATTAAAGTGAATGTATCGTCAAGTAATGAGCTACTCCGTGGGTATTGCCACTTTGTTCGATCTCGACTTCTTCGTCTTCGTGGCCTTCTTCGGCTTGTCGGAAGCTGCTGCGTCTTCCGCGTGTTTGCGGCGCTTTTTCTTCCTCTTGGGTTGGGAGGTAGCAAACGAGTGCTGCGACAGGCTTTGCAGAATGAGGTCGTCCTCGTCCATGGCTTGCTCCTGCTGGCTCTGCGTGAACCGGTTGACTTCCAGTCTGCCCAGCAAAATGTCCTTCATCCCTTCGTCCACTTCGAACTTTGGCTCTCCTCGAGGCAACGCCAACTCCGCCTTCATGCCCGTGATTTCCGCGGGACCCACCGTCCGCTTGAACCTGACGTCGGTTCGAGCTGCAAGCCCCACGCTCTCCTCCTTTACTGCGACCACAGCGGCCTCCGCCTCGCCCCTCTCCGCATATTCCAAGTACATGAACCCGTCGGGCTCCATGTCCAGGAAATTGTGATGGATCTGTGGCCGATAAAAAGTGGCAAACTTGTGTCAGACGGTGGCAAATAGTTCGTTGGGGCGAATGTGGCAATTGACTGACGCACCGTGACGGACAGCAGCATGCCGTACTCGGCAAAAAAGTCTCGCACGGTGCGTTCGCTGGCGCACAGCGCTGACGGAACGCTGGTGACGCAGATCGCGTGGCCTGTCCTCACGGCATTTTTGGCACTGGGTTTGCCAGCGGTCGGGTCCTTCTTCACGCGACTCGCGCTCTTCTTCTTCCTCTTCGCCGTCGCTGGTGCCATTCGTTTTTCGGTTGGCAAACTCGGACACTATTCGCAAGGCCACATGGATAATTAGAGTCATTAAACAAGGTATTGAAAATTTATATACAAGTTTTGAAAGCTTGGGTTTAACGACATAAAAGGTTTTAAACAGCCTTGACAACACGAACGTATCCATTAACCACACTGCTGACGATGGCAGACCAGTCGACCAAGCCGAGGCGAGAGGTGCAGCTACACTCGCACGACTTCGAGTGGGAAGACCTCGCGAAAGAATGCCAAATGCAAGAGGAGGGAGACGTCGAAGTCCTCGAAGACGAGGCGAAAGAGGGGCTCCTGGAGACGCAGCAGCTCGCTCAAGAGGCCAAGGACAAGTGGGACGACTTTCACCGGCGCAACAATGGTTGGTTGGGTGCCAGTCATGCCGAGGCATTTGCACCCTGCAGCCAGTTGAAGCTGACTCAACATTGCTGATGTTTCCTCCATCCAGGCAAAGTCTACAAGCCCCGCAACTACCTCGTCAAGGAGTTTCCCGAGCTCTACACGCCCGAGCGTGAGGTTCTGGAGGTTCTGGAGCTCGGGTGCGGCTACGGCAGTGCCATCTTCCCCATTTTGGCCGAGTGCCCCAACGTGCACGCACAAGTCTGCGACTTCAGCGCCCACGCGATCGACATCCTCCAGCACAATCCCGAGTATGAGCACACGCGATGTCGCGCCTTCGTGTGCGACATCGCGCAGGAGGAGCTGGCGGGCGTCGCTCCTCAGTCCATCGATATTGTGCTGATGGTGTTCGTGCTGTCGGCCTTACCACCGGAATCGTTCGCGCATGCACTTCAAAAACTCTTCACGGCGTTGCAGCCGGGCGGGATTCTCTGCTTCCGCGACTACGGGCTGTACGACCTCGCCATGCGACGCAACGCCAAGAAGCTGGGCCCGAATTTGTACTACCGCAGCGACGGCACATTGGCCTTCTTCTTCTCGCGCGAGGTGCTCGCGGAGCTGTTCGAACAGGCCGGGTTCCGCACGCTGGAGAACGAATACTGCACCGTTCGACTGCGCAATCGCAAGAAAGGGGTCACCATGGACCGAGTCTGGCTGCACGCCAAGTTCCAGAAACCGGAGTTGTGAAACAGAGAACGAAGCACGCCTCACGCTGGACTTTGCTGCGTTCGGAGCTTGCTCCAGCCCAGCCTGTTCGATCCGGGTGCCGTCACAGCAACTGCAGCCTGACAGATCCCCCAATACTAACTCAGTACACCATTTTCGGTTGTAGAACTCCGCGAGCTTACACAAACCCAGGCGCAACGCGATCCGGTATCGCATGTAGCACTGTACACGGGATTGTACGACATGGCCAAGGCGTGCGCGCTGCAGACGCTCAGCTAATTTGGGGGGATACGACACTGCCATAACACCCGCACCACGGCGACGAAGCAACGGATGCTCGCACAAATAGAGCGGTCTGACGCTTACTTCAACAATTGGGAACGTCAAAGTGCTGCAGCTCGTGAAGTGCAATGGGATGAACGACACGTCCAACTTGACTTTAACAAAACAGTAAAAGCACCACTAGTATGCTCCCGCCATCGCACAAAAACAACCGCCAACGTGTGCGTCTCTATCGTCCGTGTTTAGTTGTCGACGGGGCCGAAGAAACCCGAAGTGAAAGGAAGAGTACTGCCGGCCATTGCGAGCCTCCCGTCGGGCTGCGATTCACGTCCGTTGTAAGATACGCGCCACGTACCCCTTGGAGCGTCATCAGGTCGCACATGACGCGCCCTCCACGTCTTACCCCTCTATTCGCATCAAACGCCCTCGTTTCTATGGGATCTTTGTCGCAATTGAATCGGAGGTCAGAAACCCAAGCAGCAAAATGAGCGCGCCAATCCCTGCCTGCACCGACAACATGGCCGGGCCGGAAAGCGACGACATTGTCGACGGATATCGGGTGAGGAAGCGACGACCTGACGCTGCTTGGGGACCATTCAGTGGATGCGAAAGCATGCCGGATTCGAGCTGCAGGCCGATGGACTCCGTCATGGAGCCCCGCTCGCAGGAAGATCGCCGGCTTTCAGTACATGTACTCGGTCACTTTGAGGTTCAACTCGTCCAATCGGGCGATTGGAAGCTCCGATCTGCTGCAAGCAGAGCTGCTAGGGGCGAGATCCAATCTGCAGTTTGGAAGACCGACAGGCAGAATGCGCCACTAGCGCCCCAGCGCCGCCCAAGCAGCGCTCACGCAGGATGGGGCGCTGCCGCTGGCACCCGCAGGTTCGCTCGGAATCACCGACGAGAGAGTGGACTCGGACCCTGCACGACGAGGACGATGGGAAATTGGCCCATGCAGTGCTGTTGAATACTCACGCGCCACAACGGCCAGCGCTCCGTCGTTCCGTCCTCACAAGGAGCAAGCACGCTGTTTGGGGGTGCAGGTATCCTACCCTTTGCCGAGTTACTTCACAGAGAACGCTGTTTGGATCGGTATACTGTATCGCTTCAACTTTGTTGTTGGAAAGTTCGCGTCGGCTTGGTTCTTGGCACGCGGTGCCATCACTGCAGCCGTGCATCTACACTGTGTAGCTCGCTGGCCACAGCTAGCTTTAACACGCTCCCGCCTCAGCATCGATCGTCTCGCTTCCGATGTGGTTGCGACGAGGACGACCTGAAATCCTTGCAGGGCCGGCGTCTGTGGCCAGCACCGCGAACTTGCCGGCGTATGGCTGGGAAGGATCGGGGCGGGGGGTTGCTCAGCAACTTGCTGGGTGTGCGGCACCGGCAACAAACACCCGCCCCCTCGATCTTGCATACTTGGACCGCCAGAATTGACTTTCCGCCAATCAGCGAATTTGCCGGGATTGGCCAATCTGATCGCGGCTTTGAAGGGTGTGACGTGCAGGCGGACGTGCGGGTCCCCATTGCGGAAATCCCGAGCTCGCGCTCAAGTGGCCCAAGAAAAGAAGCAGAAACCCCCGCATCGCTCCAATGTGGCGCCGCTCGCTGTCGCAGCTGCAGACGCTCAAGCGCCAGCCGGCCGCCGTGCGCTCGCGCTTCCTGTCGGTCGCCGCGCTCACGCCCGAGGAGCAGGAGATGCTCAACGAGCCGCGCGAGGCCATGGACTACGACGTGCTGCTGGTAACGTAGCATGCAGAGTGATGGTCACCTTTGAATGCGGAATCGGAGTGATGGTCATGCTCATTGGCTGCCGTTGCTGCTGACGAACAGGTGGGCGCCGGGCCCGCGAGTCTCGCGGCCGCGATCCGCATGAAGCAGCTCTCGGCCGAGAAGGGCACGGACCTGTCCGTGTGCGTGGTCGAGAAGGGCGCCGAGGTGGGCTCGCACATCGTGTCGGGCAACGTGTTCGAGCCGCGCGCGTTGAACGAGCTGCTGCCCGACTGGGAGGAGCTCGGCGCGCCGCTGGACACGCCCGTGACCAAGGACCAGTTCCTGCTGCTCTCGGAGGACAAATCGCTCGGCCTGCCGCACTTCCTGCTGCCCAAGGAAGAGGTGAGCCGCACTTGTTGGGTGGTTCTGGTGGTGGAGCCATCAGCAGCAAGAAATCTTATTCTGACGTCGATCTGCGATCCTGCGTGATTTGACAACCCTTAGCACAACGACGGCAACTTCATCATCAGCCTCAGCAAGTTCGTCCGCTGGATGGGCGAGCAGGCGGAGGAGGCTGGCGTCGAGATCTACCCGGGCTTCTCGGCCTCTGAGGTGCTCTACCGCGAGGACGGCTCCGTCGGCGGTATTGCCACGCGCGATGTCGGCATCGGCAAGGACGGCAAGCCCAAGGGCACCTTTGCCCGTGGCATGGAGCTCCGTGCGCGTGTGGTACGTGCACAATTAAGTTTCGAGCATGCGAAGGCAATTGCTTGCAGCTGCTGATGGATATGTTTGTTTGTTGTTATTGTAACGTAGACGCTATTCGGTGAGGGATGCCGTGGCTCGTGCAGTGAGGAGGTGATGGAGAAGTACAACCTGCGTGAGGGCGTCCAGCCCCAAACGTATGGTATCGGCGTGAAGGAGGTGTGGCGCATCCCCAAGGAGAAGCACCAGGCTGGTCTCGTGCAGCACACGCTTGGCTGGCCGCTGCAGCGCTCGCTGATGGACAAGACGTTCGGAGGCTCGTTCATGTACCACATGGAGGACGACCTCGTGCAGATTGGTGTGGTCGTTGGTCTAGACTACGAGAACCCGTACATTAACCCGTACGAGGAGTTCCAGCGGTTTAAGACACACCCGGCGATCCGGAAGTACCTCGAGGGTGGCGAGTGCGTCCAGTACGGTGCTCGCTGCCTGAACGAGGGTGGCTACCACGCAATCCCGAAGCTGACGTTCCCTGGTGGCGGTCTGATTGGTTGCTCTGCTGGTTTCCTGAACGGCGTGAAGATCAAGGGTACGCACACTGCTATGAAGTCGGGTATGCTTGCTGCCGAGGCTGCGTACGAGGCTCTGACTGCCACTGGCGCGGAACCCGTGGCCGAGACTGCCGAGATCAACCCCGAGGAGCCTGCGATTGATATCTCGACCTACGAGGCTGCTGTGGAGAACTCGTGGATTGCCGAGGAGCTCAAGGCAGTTCGTAACGTGCACGCTGGTTTCCACAACGGATTCCTTCCTGGCCTGCTCTACGCTGGCGTGGCTACGCACGTCCTCAAAGGAAAGGAGCCGTGGACTATTCCGAACACCGTTTCTGACGCGGCCAAGACGCGCCCGGCTAAGGAGTTCACGCCCATTGAGTACCCGAAGCCAGACGGCAAGTTGACATTCGACCTGCTCTCGAACCTGCAGCGCAGCGGTACCAACCACAACCACGACCAGCCTGCTCACTTGCGCATTAAGCCGGAGCACTCGGAGGTTCCCTCTAAGGAGTCCTTCCCGGTGTACGCTGGCCCGGAGCAGCGGTTTTGCCCCGCTCGCGTCTACGAATACACGGATGGCAGCGAGGCCAACGGCGTCCCGCAGCTCGTGATCAACGCCCAGAACTGCGTCCACTGCAAGTGCTGCTCTATCAAGATGCCAAAGGAGTACATCAATTGGACTGTCCCCGAAGGCGGAGGTGGCCCTGCTTAGTAAGTTCCCCTGCGTTGATTTTGTGTGCTGTTGTTGCTGTCGGACATCCCGACTAACTGCTTGTCATTTTTGAAACTGTGCAGTGAGCTCATGTAAGGACCTCTTGGAGAGTACTTTGGTCTTAGTAGACTGGGGCTGTAGTAAATATTCAATCAATGATACCCGATACGGTTGGTGCAGACTATTCAGCAGTTTGCGTCGTTGAGAATGCGCCGGATTTTCATGCGTCAGCTCTCCCCGCTTCCTGTATTTGATGAAACTTAGCCTAAGATCTTTAGTAGAGCCGTCTTCTGGAGTGTTGTGAGATGGCGAGGGAAAGCGATGTCGAATCTGATGCGCAGGTCGCCACGTTCACCTGGCTGGTTTGAGATCGGCATGCCTTCCTTCTTCACCACCTTTTCCGAGCTCGGATTCACCACCTCGTTGCACGATATGGCAAGCTTGCGACCATCCAGCGTTGGCACCTCCACACAGTAGTCACCAAGTGCCTCGCTCAGCTTCAACTTCGCCGCGAACACAAGGTGGGTACCGTCGCGCTTAAACAGAGTGTGTTCTTGCTGCACCACCTCGAAGATCACGTCACCGGCTTCGTTGGTGCGCGTCTCGTTGCCTTCGCGATCGAACGTGACCTTCGTACCAGTCTTCCAACCAGGCTTGATCTTGATCACGAAAGTCTTGGCGTCGTCTACCAGCTCGTCATGCTGCAACCGTTTGCGCTCGACGACGACGGACTTCGAGGTTCCAAGGAAAAGCTCTTCCAGCGTGCACACAAGTTCACGCACGATGGGCTCAGCCTTCTCGGGGCCTTTCTTACGGAGCGAACTCGCAAACGGCAGCGTATCGCCGAAGCCGAAGTCGCCGAACGGATTGCTCGTCCCGAAAAACTTGCTGAACACGTCCTCGGACGCTCGCTCGTTGAAAGCGTAGCCATCGCGCATCCCGCCATTCTCGTCCGGGACTCCGTTCTTGAGACCGTCGTAGCCGTACTGGTCGAAGATGGCGCGGCGTTCCGGATCACTCAACACGTCGTAAGCCTCCGAGATCTCCTGGAACCGGTACTGAGCTTCAGCCAGGTTGTTCTTGTTCTTGTCAGGGTGCCATTTCATCGCAAGCTTGCGATAGCTGGCGCAGACCAAGCACAGACATGCACTTAGCAAGTCGCTCATCCATCTACATGTTCCAAACATGCTGGTTGCAACAAATACTTACGCCTTCTTGATTTCCTGCTCCGTGGCGCCACGCGGGACTTGCAGCAGCTCATAGTAGTCCATCGTGAACGCAGGGTGGGGATCGAACGGCCAAGAAGAGAAATCGAGATCGTCGTTTCGAGCGGGCGGCTTCAAGAAGGCGACTACTAAATACAGCAACGACCAAAAGTCAACGTGCATGGGACTGCGGCACTGGAACGGGGCTGCGTCATCGGCAAAACGAAGCTGGTTGCAGATATATTACGTCTGTCGGCTGCAGTCTGTCAAGCTCTGACGCGTATTGTATTCCGGATGAGCTAGAAATCGCGGTAGAGCATAAGCATACCGTCTAAGTGGATAATGGCACGGTCGAGACGGTCGAGCGAACGGCTGAGCTTGTCGAATTTGTCAAGATCGTTAGCTTCAACCAGCTGCTCCGACCGCGCAATGAGCTCTTTGTTCTCCTCCGCCTCGAACTTGCGCCGACGGCGAAGACGACACAGCGAGTCCTGCACGCGCTCCGTGATCCGCGTCTGCATCTGCGGCATGTCCACAGACCACGAGAAGAATGTAAAGGCGGGGTTGTGGTCGGCACGCTTCGGGATCTCCTGCATCTTCAGCAGCTTGTCCGTGTACAGCTCGTACAGCCGGTGCCGCGCGTCGTTAGACGGCAGCAGCGCCAGCTCGCCGATAGTTTTCTGCTCTAATTGGCGCTTCTCCATCAGCAGGCGTACGATCCGAGCGCTCGCGACGCCGTACTTGTCCTGAATATACGCGTGTGTCGTGGCTTGCTGCAGAAACTCCACGATCTTCTGCATGTGCACCACGTATTGGCCGCCGTCACCTGCGCGCGCCTGGGTGGGGTCAAACGCCTCCTGCGCGACCTTCATCACCATGCCCGACTTGTCACGGCACATGACCATAATGTAGTTGAGGAGCAGCCGCCACGGGTTGTTAGCCTCAGGAGGCAGAGCTTTCTTCACACTCTCCATGCCAAACAGATCACGCGCCGACACCGGCGCCGAGGTAGGCTCGTCCTTTTCGCGTTCGCGCGGGGCCGAGTGCTGAAGCATGGCTGCCACGATAACGCCAGCCACCGCGTTGATATTCTCTGTCGCGAACCGAATGCAAGCCTTGTGCCGCAGGTCGCGCAGCAGCTGCGTCTCGCCGAAGCGCCACACCAGCGAGCGCTCGTCTGTATGTGCTCCAGAGCCGTTCGGAGCATCTTCGCCGCTGGTCTCGCCGCCGGTCGTGCCATCGCCAGACGACGTGCCACGGCTAGGCAGCTTAGCACGCTTCGAGTTCTTCTTGCGCTTGGAGCCACGAGCCGACGTCGACGACGACGCAGAGCTAGGCTCCCACTCCGCTTCCGAGTCGTCCTTTTCCTTACGAGCCGCCTCATCCGCGTCGAGCATCATCTGCAGTTCCACAGGGACGGCGTTTTTCGACGGCAGCGACGGAGCCTTCCGCTTCTTGCCGCGCACTGTGATTCCGTCCTCGTCAGCAGCTTTGCCATTTTTGCTCGCACCGTTAGCATTGGCGCCATTCCCAGCGACATTAGCAGCCGTAGCCGCCGCCGACTTGCTGTTCAAGTTGCTGGTCGGGCCTCGGTCCTGTCCGCGCATGATACTCGCAGGGAACTCCGGGGCGTCTTCGGCCTCCGCCACCTTGAGGTCCAGCGGGTGCACGCGAGAGATGTAGCGCTTCTTGGCCATCTCCACGAAAGCTTCACGGACCAGATGGCGGCACTCGTCCAGCTCCTCGTCGCCGATCTCCTCCTCCTCTGCAGGTGCAGCCTCGTCGCCGTCCTGAGCCTTCTGCTTCTGGCCCTGACGCCGCTGCTCCGCCAAGCTGTAGGCCATGGTCTCGAGCGACTGGTCCATGCGCACGCGGCCCTGCACCAGCACCTCCTCCATGATCACCTCGCCCTCGACCCCGAAGGTTTCCTTGGCCAGCTCGATGAACTTGGGGAACCGCAGGCGGTACAGCGCCTCCTGCACGTTGATCTGCCACAAATAAAAGGGAAAACAACAACAACAACAACCATCAGTACATCGCCACAAATAAGACGCCACAAAACATGGCATTCACGGACATTGTAGGCAACAGTCGGCGCCCCGCCGCGGGTCGCAGCCGCGGGCGCCACGTCCAGCAGGTTGTGCTGCAGCAACTTGAGCAGCGCGCACTTGATCTGGCGAACAAACAGCAGCAACAGCACGCGTTAATTGTGGCATTGCAGCAAGGAACCGCTGTCACAATGCACCCACCTCGTGCACGGACGGCGCTGAAGACGCCGCCGCCGCCTGGCGCTGCAGCTTGTGCGCGATCTCGGCCAGTCGCAGGCCCTCGGAGCGCAGCAGCGCCTTGGCCACCTTCTCCGCCGCGTCGCCGAAGTCCTCGCGCACGACGCTCAGCACCAGCGCGCGCTCCGAGCGCGTGGCGAAGCCCTTCGCCCGCTTGTCGCCCGTTGCCATCCGTCTGCGCTAATTGAGCTGTCCGCCATCCAAAGCGGTGCCAGATCGGGCATGTCGCTAGAATGTTGCGCAGTGTGTACACCACGCCACACTACGTTAGTGTTCGTGTACAGATGACACCCAAACCGGTTGATAGGTGGGTAAGCGGCAATGCGCGAGGACGAGCTGGAGAGCCGCAAGCGCGCGCACGAGGCGGAGGACGCGGAGGTGTCCGAGACCGAGATGGAGGAGCAGCTCTGCGCGCAGGCCGCTGAGGCGCTCAACCACTTCATCCGCTCGCACAACATCAGCGCCAGCGTACGCCATTTTTGAGCACTTGATAAATAGTTGCCCATTATTTTAGGAACCATAATTGTTTGTTTTTCTGTGGTCGTAACATGGGTTCACACTTTTACAGCGGGAGGTGGCGCGCAACCGCCTCAAGAACGCGCTCTATATGATAGAGCAGCGGAGACGGCGGGAGGAGGTCCCCGTGCTGGCGGACGAGATCTCGCTCGAGGCACTGCACGGCCTGCGAGTGCAGAGTGGGTGACCACTACTATTTTTCTTTCTTCTTCTGTTTGTATTGCCACTCAAAATTAATAATTGTTATTGACAATAATTTTGCTCATGTTGTCAGCGTCCGAGCTGCCGGGAGACCCGGACAGGAGAGTGGAGCACACAGTGAAGCTCCATCTGACCAATCCGAGCACGACGGTGTACAAGCGCGCGGTGATTCTGCCCAAGGTGCCGTCGATTCCAACGGCGACGATGTGGACGGCGCTGAGCAAGAACTACGAGGTGGAGGACGAGCCGACGTTGAAATATCTGCCGTACTTTGGAGACGACGACGAAGAGGACGTCGTGTCCGAGTTCTACCAGATCAAGTGAGACGGCCTTGGATTGGTGGGAAAAGGGGTACAGCGGATCTAACTGTGCATTGAAAATGTCGTTTTTTTAGACAGCAGCGAACGAGTACGTGTGAGGTGGAGTTCACCAAGGAAATGTGTGAAGGTGTGCTGAAGACGCTTCAGTCCACGTGGGACCTCACCCCGAGCGATCTCAAGCGCGTGGGGAGCGTCATCAATGTGGAAGAAGAGGTCTTGGTGGAAGTGCACAAGAAGTTGCGTATTTCGCAACGTGCAGCGAAGAAGAAACGACGGACGGAAGCTGCTAATGCACGAATCAACTTGGCAACGACGAACGGGGAGAATGCGTCCATGGAGGACCCTGCTGAGCAGACAAACATCTCGATGAAGGAGTACTTCGAGCTATACAAGCAATCTGCTGATTCGTATCGCAGTAAGTGACACCGTATCAAGTTCAGGGGGTATGGAAGCGCGACATTGAAATTACTCGGCTAACGCTGTCGGTGTATTTTGATGCCGATTCTGTGCACAGGTCTTTTCTGCCGACGCTGCTGCGTCTACGACTGCGACTATCACGGATGTCTCGAGCAGTCGAAGTTGGTAAGAAGAAGTGTTAGCTGACTTTGCACATTTATTGGCTGGCAATCTGACACGTTTGATGCGACCCACAGAGCATCTCGGAGCAAAATGCTGTGGCGTTGAATCTGCAAGAGAAGGACACGATGATCAACACAGGACGGAACTGCGGGAACAGCTGCTTTCTTGGCCAAATGAGTTTATCGAGCCCCAATGGTTTTTCCAAGGACCGCGCTATCTCGGCCTCCTTTGGATGGAGCGCACAGACGCGCATTCTTTGTGCTCGCGTATATTTTCTATGCTCGGGCAATTTTTGTGAAATGGCGAAGATACTGGGGAACAAGACTTGCGCGGAAGTTGCCGAGATGTGTGCATATTACGACTTCAACGATCGCAGCTTACCGAAAGAAGTAAATGTTGACGCGTCCACTCTCAACATGGTTGGCAATTATAGCGTACTAACGATATTCATGCCACCCAACAGGTTCGGCCTCAATCAAAAAGTCGACGCTCGCGAAAGAAGAAGAGTACACGAATGTCGATTTCTCATTTACAGAGTACGTTTGCGTGTTACGGTAGGGTAGGACTACATGTGCTTTTGTCACCCTAGATACGCTGCGTTGCTTCGAGATCAAGGCAATGCGGCCGCATGGAGGGACATATACTGAGCTATGCTCTCACCTTGTTATTCCTCCTGGGACGCAAGAGACCACCGTTCTCGGGCTTTGCTGGGTTGCACATTTTGGCGTTTCCATGATACTAGACGTGTATGTTGATTGGGAAGATTATTTTTCTGACCTTGTTTGATGGATTTGTAAACGATGTGGCAGACTCTCAAAATGGCGTTGTGAACTCTGTTCAGATCAAGTACGTTGTACATTCTTCATCCAGTTTGTCAATGCATATGATTAACTGTTGTGGTTTGATCGACTGCGCGTCTTGGTATCATAGAATCGAGCCGTGCTCCCATGAGGGGCCCTGTGAGCCAGGTGTTTGCTCCTGTGTTGAAGACGGTATTTTTTGCTCAAAGCACTGCCACTGCGTCCACGATGACTGCAAGATTTTCTTTCCAGGATGCCAATGTCAGCGGGGTCGTTGTCGTACGAAAGCATGCCCTTGTTTCTGTTCGGGCCGCGAGTGTGATGTCGATTTGTGCAAGGTGTGCTGCGCAGATGAAATTGCTACGCGTGAAATGGGTGAAGCGTACGACAGCAAATCAGACAAAACGAGCAAAGACGAAAAGCAGCAGACGTCATGCCAGAACCGCAGCATCGCGCTATCCAAGCAGAAGCACGTTCGAATGGGCCGCTCAAAACTGAGTGCTGCTGGCTGGGGGCTCTTTGTAGAGGACTATGTTGCTAAGGATGAATTTATCATCGAGTACATCGGCGAGATGGTGTCGCAAGAAGAGGCCGATAGGCGTGGCTCCGTCTACGACAAAGTCGACCGCAGGTACAGTGGCTACTCTCTACCGGAGATTGTTTTGCTTGGTAGCGCGTTCTTGCTTTTGTTTACACTCTGCTCGTTGCTGAGTCTTTCGTCTAGTTATCTGTTCAATTTGGATACCAAGACTGTGATCGACTCAACGCGAAAGGGTAACAAGACCAGAGTACGTATCGCGCCTGTTTCTTGATGCCAGTCGTTTACACGAGTTCCCTTCGATCATCTAACTATTCGCTCGCTGGTTGTTTGTTTAGTTTATTAACCACTCTTCGAGGAGTCCGAACTGCGCGTGCAAGATCATGAACGTCAGCAGTGATTTTCGCATCGGATTGTATGCAATGCACGACATTCAGCCACATACAGAGGTAAGCAACATGGTGGCATAGACCGCTTTGTTCGCGCTTCTAACTCGCACTATCCGGAATGATTTACAGCTTTTCTTTGACTACGGGTACGACAAGGAGTTGTATCACGCAGAGCTGCTGAAGCAGCCAACAGTCACTGAGTGGATGAAAAAGTAGGTCTGGTGTCAGCTTTGGAATGTCCAGTGAAGCACGTGCGCTGCTTTCGCACCGCATGTAGGCAATCGCATTCGTCTACAATATCCAACGACAAGCATTAGCAACAAGGTGTGCTGGTTAAAAAACCACAAGGGTGCAACTCTCGGCTCAGAAAACGACTGGAGACTACAGTAATGGAGAATGAATGATCCCGATTGTCAAATTTCATGTCTGCCGCCGATGCCCGTACGTACACTTGACGATTTAGCTTGGCCAATATGACTAACTGTCTGAAGTAGTATCGAGCTGATATGGTGACACCAAAACTCGTTTTTTACTGGCTCGAAGTGTTGTGGAAAATGATGCTTAGGTCAAGTGGCACGCTACGATCAATGAACGCATTGCGTGATAAGGTCCGTGGCCAATAATATTAAGCGGCGTGTGCGTATCGTGTGTCTTTTGCCAGTGAGTACCACTGCTGCGCTCGAATGACGCTTCCCCCGACGCCAAGTCCAGTCAACGCGTTGGGAGTGCTGAATGGAGCTCCACCTAGCGACATTAAAACGGGAGGAATTGTTGCTGCGTACGATGGGGCATTTTGGATTTGACCTTCGACGGCATGTTTGAAAAATATCCCGCTGTGATCGCGTTACTATTCCTGTGGGCTACAGCAGCTTACTCTGAGATTCCACGGGCGTGCAATTCCAAGGACATCCGAATCCTACCATTCTGTAATGCGTCACTGTCTACCGTTGAGCGTGTTGAAGATTTGTTGTCACGGTTACCACTCGATGAGAAGGCTACGCTACTTACAGCCCGTGCTAGTCCCAGAGGCAACATGAGCAGCATCGGACTACCTGAGTACAACTGGGGTGCCAACTGCGTGCACGGAGTACAGTCCACCTGTGGCACCAACTGCCCCACTTCATTCCCGAATCCCGTCA